>VYZS01083708.1:8150-22561 GCA_013400695.1 Neodrepanis coruscans | reverse complement strand
TATTTGGGATTTCGCTATAGCTGGGTAGCTGAGTAACTTGGAATATTAAGGGTAGAAAACAGCCTGTCCTTCACATGTTTGCATTCTTCTGTATAGATAAAGAGGTAGTTAAATCAAAACATGAGTTAGCTTTCCAAGCCCAGTAGGGGCTGGCCTGGGGTGGAGATAGGTAAGAAGAGACCAACCTGTTGGATGTTTGGGGGACATAGTAGTAAGATGGACTTCAGTTAGATAGTATGATGGGTGGGCACTTTGAAGGTTATAAAAATGGAGAGATTTTTATGATTGTTCTCTTTGGATTGTCAAATTTCACCAGTAAAGCTGTGCTCTCCCTTCCCCTCTGCAAACTTGGTGCTTTTTTCATCACTTATCTCACCCTGCAGGCAACAAAAGCCTACAACAAAACTACCTCTCAAACAGAACCTCTGAGCAAACTAGCACAGGGATTCTGCTTTCTTTTATCTGCGTTAAATTCTTAAGTAATTCTCAATAAGGCACGTTTCCTTGTTAAACCTCATGGAGGAGTTCTAAGATGAAGAAGAGCTGGACACATCTGGCCTTTCTTTAAAACTCTGTTAAATGCAAACCACACAGTGCAGAGGAAGGATCAAAAGCATCACAGGAGCAATTTGCCTAAATTGTGATCTTTCAGCCTGAAATTCAGCTTGTGTCAGGCCTTTATTAACAGATATTTTCTTTTCAGGGTGTTTATCAAATCACCACTTAATGTTGAGCTTTGTGTTGATAATCTGCTTCTATGTTGCATGGCAGGGTAGCTTTCTCTATGCACCATACATATTTTTTCAGTGGAGAGGCCCTTTCACTATCTTTCCATGCACCTGTGTGAGTGATGTATTGCTTGCTGGGATGTTGAAATCTGACACAGGACAGTAGAAAGAGTTGACATTATTTATTGTAGAGTCTCATCATTCCCTATGCCTATGACCACCTGCTGTCTCATGATGCAAGGGAGTAATCAGAGGTGTATCATGTGCAACAAAAAAATCATTTAGAGATACTTTTGCGGTGTGAAGCACCTATGGAAGAATTTTATGAAATGTTTTGTTTTGTATTTTGTCCTATGAAGATTTCACATACGATATGGTTAAAACTATTCTTGTCTCCTTACTTGTTTTCCTAATGAAATTTTTTATACAGAGTAATTGATTTTTTTATCATGAGGTAGATCTTATCAACCACAAACTCAGTATTTTCTTCTTGAGCACTGATAAATGTTTCAACAGAATTGATGCTGTTATTACTATATTATCAGTTGTTTTCTGAGTGGCTGTAAGGTTTCCAAGTCGTCTTTGTTCTTTTGTTGCAACACTTTGCTAGCTGACCCTATTCCAAAAGGTAGGTAATGAAATTTACTCCAGCCCTAGTGTGAAACAAAAGTACACAGTTAATATCATTGTTCATCTAATTTGATTTGCTAGTATCCATTCTTCCTTCTGGGATTACCTTTAGCAGACCAGTTGGCTTTGATGATTTGCTGTCACAGTTTAGCCTTTCTGCAGTTACTGCAATTTGAATACAAACAAATTCCATGTTTTTGTTGGGGTTTTTTTGGCTGATATAATGCTGTTAGCCTGCAGAGTGAATACATTTGTTTTGCCTACATTCCCATGTTTCCTTAGCTGCTGCTTATGTCCTTTGCTACTTTCTGTCGCCGCAACTGTAAATTATACAGCTGTGCATGACAGTGACCTATGAATGCAGAAATATACGTGTACTTTTTAAGGGATTCTGCTAACTTTTTGAAGACTTCTGGGTGTTTGTGATCAGTATTCAGTAATGCTCGTGCATCGTATGCTTTCCATTAAATTTTTAACTGGCCATAGTACTGCCATGGCTAAGAGTTAAAGACCAGCCTTTCTTCCATTGTTACCTTCTTAAGGTGGTTTCAGAGTGTTTCCCATGACAGCATCACAGCACAGGTAGCTCATTCAATTTCTTTATCTGGGCTGGGATATGGTGTCTGTTTTAAAAGATGAACCTCAGCTCCTCTGCTTAGTTCAAACCCTTTGAGTAGATTCTGTGTGTGCTGTAGGGGTTGTCCTATTTTCCTATGTTACACCCACAAGAAGAGATTAGTCACATATGAGTTCAGCCAGGGATTTGTGGTTTATTTTGTTTGTTTTTTTAGCCTGGGGTAAGTTTGTTGTTTTGAAAAGCAAGAATAGCACTTATATATGCTGTATGTGTGACAGGAAACTTGCACAGACTGGTGGAAGCATCACAGGCCTGGTGTGAGTTTTGCAGGGGTTTCTGATCTGGCTCAAATACATTCTGCATGGTTTTTTGGAATGGCTGATGTGAGAGCCAAGGCTGATTTCACAATACAAGACTGCTCCAATCCCTGCTTATGTGGCAGCACTGCAGCTCTGTAGATTATCTATTTCTGTTCTCTAAAATCAGCCTCCCTCAGACACCTTTACCTACATGATTTATCAGTGACACTGAGTACAGTTTTATCCCTAAGCATGTCACTCAGTATTTTCTAACTCTCAATTTCATGCCTTTTGCCTCAAGTTTGTTACGTGCTTTTTGATCTGCTGTTCCTCATGGTACTGGTGAGAGCATAGTCGATATCATTCAGCATTTGGGGCTTGTTTATCTGTGTTTTCATTTTTTCCCAGATGACCATATTTCTAACTCCCTCTTTGATAATGTGATCTAAGTCCCAGGCTCTCCTGACCTGCTAAGTCCAGCACAATGGCTATTTTCAAGCTCTGTCCTGTTTATAAGCTCCTTGGGATTTTGTACTGCTTTCAGTTCTTTGACAGTTCAATGAGGGTGTAAGGAAGGGAAGGCAATTTATCAGTCCTGCCACTCTACTTTTCCCCTGCCCTGTTTTCTATGTTATCTGCTATGTTTTTTGCTTTTAGTAATGTAATTACTGTCTTATAAAAAACAAAACAGTTGTTCTCTGACCTGCCTGTGGTCACTGCCTCAGTGACCTTCTGTTTCTCTGGAACATGGACATCTGTATCATTAATATAAAGTCTGAACCAAAACTCTGTTTTAGAGTACTAGGCAGCTCTTAGCTGCTATCAGACTAAGGAGACACAGACCATTCCTGCTGCGGATTATACCTAAGTACATCTAGAGAGACTGTATCAGCGTAAAAAACTAATCCTCCTTGCCTACAGGCTACACCTGAAAAGATAACTATGTTTCTAATGCTTAAAGCCGACATAAACACCTCCTGGAAATTAACCTGCTTAGGAATGATTTAGTAGAGCAAATCTACATCAACTGATGTTACACATTGCTGAAGTTTCCTTGGTATCTGTAATTAACAGGATTGGCAAAAGCAGAAAAAATCCATAAAAAAATGTAAGCATGTTTCTGTGAAATAAACCTGTAAAATAGTGTTGGATTTTTTGCTGTTGGTTTTCTCCCAATATTCCAGTACTGCAGCCCATCAGTGAAGAAAAAATTGATGTTGAGGCTGAAAACAACACATATAGGTACACATAGAAACTCACACTTGCCTTCTTTGATAGCATCACTTCCACAGCACAAATCAAACAAAGTAAAGACTGAGTAAATAATAGAGACAGGAAAAAAAAAATCTCCTAAACCACCAGGATTAGTAGTGTAGTCACCCAGTTGTTATCAATTGATAAGATAAATCAATATGTTTGTAACAGTGCCACCTGGTGATACCTACTGTAATATTATGTTATGCTATGTTTAGGTTACATTACATCACATCATGTCAAGTTATGTTTTTGGTAAACTTCTAAAATAAATGTATTACTTTTTTCTAGTTCTTGTTTTTCAGTTTGTGTTCAGAAAACCCTTTAAAATGTTCAGTTAGAGTTGGATGAGATTTTCCAGCTTTTGTAAATAAATTTTGACCTGAGACTAATAATTTTACTGTATTTTATAGGACAAATTATTTGAAGATATTTTAACAATTATTTTCTGGAAGTGCCAGGGTTTTATAATTGTGCATTAGGGTCTGAAGGTACAATAAAAAATATGCAAAAAGTTTTTTTTCTATCCTGTCTAATGTAGCCTTATTAATAGAGCATGTCCAGACTGTGATGCAATGTCTAAGGAATGCGGGTAACATCTCGTGACTTTCTTGTAGCTCTAAAACAGCAGCATGTGACCTCTATTTCTTTCTCCTATTGGCTGTATTAACCAAAACAATCTTTGCACTATAAAAACAAATGAATTTGCAGCAAAGAAGAGACTCCATTTTGTCCTCTGTACAGCTTGTACACATTCTTTCTTTAAAAATCTGAGATTTTTTTGGTTTCCAGGGAGGGTTGAAAATCATGTACAAAGTGCCAAAAGTGCAATCTCACAAGTAGCCCATTTCCTTTCAGGACTTCTCTTTGCAGTCAAATTTATACCCTGTATTTTAGATTTTATTTGCTGATTTCAAGCTCTAGAATAAGTTCCAGTATGTGTGTGAATGTGTCTGTGCATCTGTGTAGAAACCAGAAACTATCAATATTAATGTGCTTGTTTTTTTCTTTATGTGATGGCATACTGTACTTTATGTCCTTCTCTTTTGACACCATCATCCTTCCATAGTATTGTCACAAGCAGTTTAATTTTTCCTCTTTGTATTTTTAATTGCTATAATCAGTGTAAATACTTCCTCATTTTACAGGCATTTTCCTCTGTGAAAGCATACACTTACAGAAAAACAGAAAATAGTGTTTCCAAAGTTAGTTCAAGTCACCAGTGTGAAGTATCTGATAGCAACTGTAACTGTTGAAAGGAAAAAGAAGAGCCAGAGCCTTACCTTTCACAAGAGACATAAAACAGTGTGTGAAGTACTGCACAGTAGCCTTTGCATTTTCTGGAATAAAATAACTGAGAGACTTCCAGATGCATTATTTTTTTTTCAGATTTATTTTAATATTATTAGGTTCTTGACAGTGTTCGTCAAGGAAATAGCTGGCCACATGTGCAGCTCACTCCTTTCAGTTCACTGAGTTTGCCAATAATGATTTCAGTACAATGTCTACTTTTACAAGGATTTCATAGCAAACACTTTATCTTTGAAATATGAAGGTGTAATTCCTGTTGACATGATGGCTCAATTTGGCCCTGGGGTTCAGTTTTTGATATTTCCAAATACCGAACAAATGTTTTTATTTTTGGATTCAAAAACTGTTGCTTAGCTTAAATAATTTTTCTAGAGGCTGGCTCACATTCCTGACCATGCACTGCCTTTTACCTATGTAAAAAGTACTCAAAGTGGTCTTTGTGTAAAAAAATTTATGCATAAAAGTGGATCCATGTTTTTTCCAGCTCACCAAATCCTACAGTGAGCTAATATATGCACACAGGAAAATTCTTTCAAAAAGAGGAGCTGAATAATGACCTGATACTCTTGATAATCACCATGGAACTTTTTACCATCAACTGACATTTCTGCATATCTATTTGCAATAGAACAGTGCTATTGCTGGCTTGTTTAATGATCCAGCACTACAAAAATTTTCTGTTCACTGAGGGGTTTTGTTCTGTTTTGTTTTTCTAAATTAATAATTAGTAACACCACGAATAGAACTGAGACACCTCTCTGTCCAAATGTGACAACATAAAAATTCTTAAGTTATTGTTACTGGATGTCAGCATTCAACATGATAACTTTATTAATTTTTGTTACACTTATCTGTCTTTTTGCAGGTAGCAGACTGTTTGCAAATTGCCCGTACATTTTTTTATAAATGTTTTAATTTTCTAATTATTCCAGTATCAGTTTTCCTAATTATTCAAGTAGAACTGGGCTCACAATTCTCCCATTCAGCAATGGCCTTCTGTCTTCTGTTATTTGAGAACTGTACTGTTGTTCATATTTTTTGTCATAAAGAGACATAAAATGTTTTTCAGCCAATATGTGATTCAAATTCCATGGAAAGTAATAAGTCTTTTAAATTCTAGACTTTGGTTCATATTAAATACGTATATTAGCTCTAGCTTTTAGACTAGCAAATGTGAAATGAACAATCAGTTTTACTGAATTAACTTTCATTTCATTCTTGCAAATGAGAACAGGGAAGGTAGAAAAAGGGTAAAAAAAAAAAAAAAAAAAAAAGAAAGAGCTTTTTGTATACGTAAGTGTTTGTCTATAAGTGTTTGGATATAAAAACTTCTCTTGCTATGCTAATACATTCACAGTTAATACCTAAACAGTTAATACCTAAACATTTATTATGACAAAAGGCAGCTTCTCCAACGTGTGTGGAAAAAAATGAGAGTCTGCTACAAATATGGCTGAATGAATTTATTTGATTTAGCAATCACGATTGTGAATGCATTATTTCACTTATTGACCAGCAGTAACCAAAACTGAGAGAAATATTTTCTAAGTATATGTGCCTTACAATACAGCTGGGGAGAAATCTTCTTCAGGATTGCTACATAAATATGAAATGGAAATGAGAAAAAATAATTAAGAGAGAGGAAGAAAAAGAGACAGAGAAAGAAAGAGAAGGAGGAAGGAAGGAAGGAAGGAAGGAAGGAAGGAAGGAAGGAAGGAAGGAAGGAATTCCTGACTCACACTCATTCACTTCTGTCCCAAGTAACTAAAGTATACACAGTAAAAAGTTCACACTGGTTAAGGATGTATATTTTGCAAAATAAATACCTCAGAAAGGAGTATTTCTCCATTTGTAGAAAGGGAAAATAAAATTTAAGATACCTATAGCTCTGCATTTTCACTAGTTACTACAGGTAAGGAAGATACTATTCTACTAGGGTCTTTTTTATTTCTTAGTAACCACTGTTTAACATGAGAAGCACAACTATCTGTAATTTTTAGAGGAGTAGGAATATAGGCCACAGTGACAGGGGAAAATCATTTCCATGTCAAGTAGGTCTTTTTGTCAGTCCAGGGATCAGGGACACAAACAGTGGAGATTACTTATAGCAAAAAATGACAGCTCTATAGCAACCCCCCCACCTTGCCTTAGAAGACTTAATATCAATCTACAGCCCAGAGCCCAACTAGGTGATTAAGATAAATGATGCACCAGTCTTCAAATATTTTGTGAAAAGCTAACTTTTATTTTAAGGCTCATATCATGGTTAAGCATAAAGATTTTATTGAACCAAGAATTCCAGTAGTACAGGTATAATATTGAAGCTGACATATACATTAGCTTTGCGTTATTGATGTTGTGGCTTCTATTTCTTTGCACCTTGAATGTAATGTGAATATCAAATAGAAATTCAGCTTGCATCAAGTTTTCCAAATTGATCACAACTAAAAATCTAAATCTTAATTTATTTTTCTAGGTTTTCTGCCTTTGTGAATACGACAGGCTGCTCTTCAGAAAAACGTTATATAGGAAGGTGTACTCACAACAATTTTAGAGGCAGGAAAAGCAACCTTGTTTTACTCATGCTATCCAAACATGTATGGAAGCTCTTTGTTGTGAGTTGGCCAGGGGGAATTTTTATCTCTTCCTGAAAGAGAGGAGCAAGCGAAATGGCTGGACCCCATTCCAGCACCTCGCGGAGCGGTGGGGTTGGCGGCAGAGTGGGGCCATGGGATGCAGGGTGAAACAGACGGAGATAGGGCCGCTCCCATGCACTTCCTGTGGCCCCACCAGGGACGTGGCTGGGAGCAGTGGTGGCACCGGGTGTGGCTTGGCTCTCTGGTGCTTCACAGTGCAGTGGGCTCTGGCTGGTTTCCCCAGCCTGTGCTGCGCTGCTGTAGCCCCACTGCAGCCCCTGCTGAGTGCACCACCACGATGTTCGGGGGTGGGAGGCACCCATGCATTTGGAGGCAGCAACAGTGGCGGCCCTTCCTGTGGTGGGTGGCGAGTGCCCCCACAGGCAGTGCCACCAACACCTCTGGGGCCCTGGGTACCTGCAGCGCTGGCAGGGAGGTGGCAGCAGCAACAGCCCCTTCCCATGGTGGGCACTGCCCCGAGCATTTTTGGTGCCAATGCCACCATGTTTGCCCTGTGGTGAGGTTTGGAGAGGGTGGCAGTGCCCAGTGCCATGTGACACCAAACCAGGCTGCGGACCAACAGAAAAGTGATGTGCACCGGAAAAAGAGCAGGAGAAAAGACGAGAACAGACATACTATAAAAAGAGCAGAAACGGAAGTTGGCTCTCTCTCTCATCTCTCTCGACATGGACAGCAGCGTGGCATGACCACAGCCCAAGCAGAGCACCATGCAGCTTCACGCGGCAGCGACAGCAGTGTGGTATCTCTTCCCCTTGGATCCCCCGGGGTTTCCTTTCACTCTCTTTCTATTTTCCAGCAGCTCCGGTGTAGGACCCAGCTGCATCACCTTCCCAGCTCTGCCCAGTGGCAGCATTTCTTCCTCTCCTTCCACAGCCCAGCAGCTATGGTCATTCTTTTTGCGGTTATTGTTGTCAGATGTTGTTTAGTTACTTGTTCGTGAATATAGTGGTTTCCACATCCTATATTTCATATACTCAATAAATTACTGTGTTATTGTCTTCTCTATTACGTGTTTTGTCTTTTAGTAATTCCCCTAGTGTCCAAACTAGGACACTCCTGTAATTCATAATAATCAAAATGTGATTAAAATACATCAAGTTTCCTTTACACTCTCTTTCTACTTCTCTAATTCATAATAATCAAAATGTCATTTAAATACATCAAGTTTCCTTTACATTCTATTTCTACTTCAAACAGAAGCAGTATTATATTTAAACCAATTTCAAAGTTCTGTGTACTTGGAGAAGACAGAAGGACAAATTCAGCATAGGGTGCATATGCAGATATCCTACTGCAGCCTAAGAAACAGAAGTGCAGGACATCTATTTTTAACTGCTGAAACAAGTTATCACAGGGAAACCATGCACACACACACACATATCTATCAATCTAGTCTATCTATCTATCTATTGATCTATCTATCTGTATGTATAAAATTAGATATAAAGCAACATGAAATTCTGTACAGGTTCTTGCATTTTAAAGTTTACTCCCTGTAGTGACTAACAATACATCAAAATGAAATTACATGAAATATAAAATAAAATAAACCCACAAAATATAACAAAAGTGTCTTAATGTGTGTCTGACATTGTAAGACCCTAAATTTGCTATTCAGACATATTATTCTTACTGAAGAAATTTGATTCCCTTGTGTCATTGGTAATAATAACCTTGAGTTTCATACAATAGTTTTTCTAGTCCTAATTCTCTATACTGTCACCTACGGGTTGTTAGCAAAAGCCCAGAAGTAAAAAAAAAAAACTTGTTTATTTAATTTTTAGAAGTACAAAGAACTCAATTTTTATGGATAAGAAGGCAGCTTTAGTATCAAAAGCATCTTCCCAAACACCGAGGACATGTTTGTTTAAAAATAATCTTTTCCTTTTAAAAGCCTGAATACCACAGCTGTTTTGATATCTGCTCTGCACATAGTCCACTGTGGAAAACAAGTTTCAGATTTTTTTCAAACACTACTGATTTAATAAGGTGCATCTTCCTAGGGTCCTGAACACTAAGAATGTTTCATTCTATTCAGATAAAATAAAAATTCATTAAATTTGTACTGAATGTCAGAAACGGATATTAAAATTGTCAACAAAACAAAAATCCATCTTTCCTCATGTATGTGCCAACCCTTCAGATTTACACAGAAAAATAGATTAAAATATGTTAAAAATATTAAANGATCCTTAACAAACAAAACATGACAGACATTGAAGTTTTGGGCAATTATACTACTCCTCAGGTGGTGGCAGCTGGATCTAAGCCAGTGACTATAATCACCCGAGAACTTCAATAATCTCTCTTTGATGTTTTATTTTGAGTGTCTTGATGCTCTTTTGAAATATTATATGATATATGAAAATAAGAAAGATATGGCTCTGTCCAAACTTACTGGGAATATAATCACGGGAATAACATCAATGTCAAACAGTCCAAAAGGTTCAAACATCTTCTGGGCTGTAGTTTTTTCAATTACTTATAGCAGTATTAGTGGGTGTCACTTTAATTTATAACTTTTTTAATGTGAGCTCTGCAACCTTAGAAGGAGATGATTTTTTTTTCCTTATAGGCAAAAGTAAATTTAGACAATATCTGGAAGAGCTCTTTTATCAGTTTGAAACATCTGTGAATTTAGCAGCAATCAGGCACAATTTCTATACACGCCTCTATTATTTCTGTTCATGGATGACAGATCACTGCACTTTCTTGGAGAAACAGTTGTATTCTAAAATCCATCTGTAATCATGTGTATGAAACACACTGATGAAATTGTGGATTAAGACTAGGCCAAGGAAGATATCAATCAAAATGGTTATTAACTGCCAATTACTTTTTTTGATAATTAACTAATACTTAATAAATTTCCTTCTCGTTATATTCTTTAAAGCCAATTAAATGCTTGAACAGGCCTTCCATGTTTAATAAACTACAGAAATATTCATTTATAGCATTTGCATTTTTTAATAATTACCAAGCAGCTGTTCTTATCACCCTTTGTTTTATTAAACCTCAGCAATCAGTTTTAACAATAATTCAGTATTTAAAATGCATGATCTTGAAAACTTGGTTATCTTAATTTGTGTTGCTTCTTTTGAATAATTTTATTTTGATACACACTCTTAGTGATTTGTCAACACATGTAGAATTTAATTTTAGTTGCTGCTAGTAAGTTACTTAGAACTTGAAATTCTTTTATCCTGCAGTGTAATTATTTTCCTATCTGTAAAATATTACCATTTGATTAAGTATCAGACACAACCACTATGAAAAGATACTAATTCTGCACAAGGGTTCATCCAGCCTAGTATTATTTTCCAAGAGTGGACATGAATAGACATCTAAAGAGAAAACTGTGTGTTAGGTGCCCATCCAATTTCCTCAAGATGCATTAATTCAGCCCTGAACTACCCCTTCTTTGGGTCTCAGCTCCCTCACATATCTATATATAGGAGTTTTGATTCCTGCTTCAAAAGGGACATTTTACCTTTGATCTTAAGCCATTTTCTTCTTGCCACACATGATTTGGCCAATCTCTGCCCTCTCCTCCCCCTCCAGCCTTTTCCCTTTCAGGATGAACATGTGTAGCCAACGCCCCTATTCAAAAGAGCACTTAGAGGTGCACAAAATATGCAGCCACGCCTCATGTACACCTAAGTGTCCTTGTTTCTGAGGGGACAACAACTGTACTTGCTTTCTTTTTCCAAGTCCTTTGATATGTATGAAAGAATACTTATCTGATCTACTTACACTTTCAAATGTAAAATTAATGCTAAAATTAAAACAATGAGACAATTTATTTTAACTTCTTTGGATCATTTGATTAGTATGGTAATCAGATAAAAAAATCAATATAGATTCATATAGTAAATGTAAAATGTATTCACCTTAGAACTAACATTTTAAAAAGTTAATTTAGGAAAGAAATAGATGTGCAAAGCATGAAAATGCACACAAAATAATGAAGACAAAAACAAAATAATTATATGTATTAGGGCAGATGATGTAGAGAATGTATATTCACTCTTTTCAGAATAAAAACTCTAGATTTGCTAAAACTGAAAATCAATGTTTAAGGTGTTTCACTTTCTGTAAGATATTGTACTTTCTGAAGGGAAAAGGTAGTTTCCTGTGGATACACTCAAATAAATAAATAAAAGGAAATTAAGTCAGAAACAGGTCAGCTCAAGTTCCTATGTTATTAAAAACAAATGAATTTGGATAATGTGTTTCCCTTCTTGCTAGACAATCAGTGTTGTGAGGTCTGTGATTTGTCCTCTAAAAGCAGGATGAGTAACAGGAACCCATAAGGTCATTGCCAATCTGTTCACAGGGAAGTTCAGAGCTGCGAACTAACCTGAGCTGACACAGGAACAGCTGTTGGGTCTGAAGAAGTGGATATCATGCACAGACTATCTTAAGCACAGACAAAAACACAGCGTATGTGTATTTCTAATCAGATGGCATATTATTCCTCTTGTATAGACATGTAGGATAACAAATAGCAACACACTCTTTAAAGTACTTGCTGAGATGTAGAATGGGGCGATGACTGATAGATGCTAGAGTTAAAAAATAAGTCAAGTTATCCCTATTTTTCTTCATTTCCCTAAATGGACTATGTAGTGATCCAGAAAGTTAATGANAAAAAATAAAAAACAGATTTAAATTTTATCCAAGTAATTTACTTGTTGTTTCATAGATTATAGCATCCATGTACAATCATTTCTCAGATTCAGTTAGGTTTTACAAAAGTCTACCTAGCATTCACACATCGCATTTGAAACAAGAATTTCTTTAAAACACATACCTACAAATATTCTTCATTTTTTCTGCATGCTACTGTTATGGGATAAAGGGCTTGTTCATAAAATGGAACCTTCTATTCTGTTGAATTTGAATGTGTTTTCTTTTTGTATTAGAAAAGTTAAAATTCCTTTCTTATTCCAAATCTGTAATCTTGCATGCTTATAAATACCCTGTCACACTCCTTCGTGCATATTCTTGATCTTCTGTTGATAGTCATATTTACTTCCATTTACACTGCTTCACTCATACCCATTCATACTGAATCAGACTGTGCTCAGCTGATCATACTGAATGAAACCATTCTTTGCCTCTCAGACTTTCATATTCATACCCATCAGTATTTCTTTAGTCATATTCTCTGCTTCACACATCCTTCATGTTTTATCTCAAGATATTTCCAGACTGCGTAGCCTTAAAATTTTAAGACCTGACTTAGAAAAAAAGGATTCTGTGAAACTGATATCCTTAGGAAAAAAAACACTTTCTTGATTTTCTTCATCCTTGAGATGAAAAAATTGAATGTTATAACGAACTGGAAAATGTGTGGAAAAATACTACAATGGGATGTTTGTTATGTTGCTCACTGAGGGCCAGTTCCTGATACCCTTACAGTGAATAGTTCACACTCTGAATAGGTATTGACTAAGTTGGCCCACTCACAGTATACTGCATTACGGAGTATGGGTAAGGATGGCACAGACTGCTGCCCAGATCTATAACTGAGGTTATTCACTGTCATCTAGATGATCTAGCCTCTGGAGGATATCAACTTGTGGGGCTGGTATGGCAATTGGAGAGATGTTTCTGAAGTAATACATGTTCAGGGCAAGCTCACGATATAGTCTTTACACTTTTTTATATCAGAAATCAGAGGTATTAAAAATTAAATCAGCCATCTCTAAATGAGACTTATGGATATCCAGATGCCTAAAGAACATAAGGACTTCTCTGTACCTTTGGATCTGTGGATTTGAATTATGTCTAAATCATTACAACTTTATTAATCTGGATCAGAGTCTCATCTTGGATAAATTCATGCAAAACAATTCAGCAATGAGTGAATGTCTATGACCTATAGATATTTATTTAATAAACTAGACTTAGATACACTCATTTATTTATCATTCAGTAATACAGGCTTTAAAGGAAACATGAACCCTTCTTCTGTTTGTCAATAAAAGACCTATTGGTATAGATCTTAGAGTAGAACACGCTGAGATGAAAACAGCATCACCTATACTTTTAACTGAGATGAGGAAAGCCACTGCTTATCTCTGTTTCACATTCCATTGTCCTGACGGGTCACAATAATTCAGTCGCTGCAGAGTAACTGATGCAGCACTCCCAGATTCCAGATCACATGTGAAGAAATTGGTATTTTGTTTATTATATACAGGAATGTCTTTAATTCAAGGATTCCTTCTGAAATGATGGAGAGTAAGATACAAACATGCACACAAATACATCCACCCTCCCTGAATGCAAGGGCTATTTGTGAACATTTTCTGTAAACCTTTAGATATCTTTATTCCAGTATAATTTACTCTGGAATTTAGGATGCACTGGATTTTCTCGTGAAGTTCTCAGTGGACACAGAGGGGAGGTGTTTAGTTATGTGTGATAAAAAAATAGTGTAATAGTGTAGATGATAGGATGTTAATAGGAAGCTCTGTATTCTTTAAGTACGCTCATCATAATTTTCTAGCACATATTCATTAAGACTGATTAACATATCCTCATCTCAACTCCTCTGAAGTAAGAAAGTTTGATTCCTTCTTCACACAAGTTGCTCTGAATGTATGTCAAACCTCATAGTTGCAGTCCCTCTTAACTAACTCCAGACCAGTCCTCGTGTTCTATGTTCTGCCATTCTTTTACACTTTATTGTTTTTCCTTCCATCTTTATTTTGTCTACAGTTCATCTATTATTCCTCTCTTGTTAATCTAATAGTTGGGAAGACACTATGCTATTGTAGATGAATAAATATATAAATATATATTTAATTTCTTCATTCATCAGATGTTTGATTACTGTATTTATATTTGTAGTACTTTGGACTTTATTTGTAAATTGATTAAGCACTAGTCTATCAGGTCATTGAAAATAAATTCCATTGTTAGTATTTTATTAAAAACTATCCAA
>VYZS01083706.1:3426-23866 GCA_013400695.1 Neodrepanis coruscans | reverse complement strand
CGCCGGGCCGGGGCTCGCTTTGAGATCGAGGAGGGAGCGGTGCCGCAGCCGTCCCAACGGGGAGATCGCCGCGCCTGCCGGGGGCACCGAGGGAGCGCTCCGGGGCGGCGGGAGCGGCGNGCGAGCTTCGGCTGCTGTGCAGGCGGGTTCCCCGGGCGGTGCTCGGGCGTGCGGCCGCTCCGGGCGCGGTGTCAGCGGCCCGGGGTGCGGGAATGGTTCGCTCGGGGTTTGCCCGGGTGACTTTTGCTGCTCCGGCGTGTTTGACGGGCAGAGTGACCTGACAGCACCAGAACGTGTCCGATGTTCCGCCCTGTGCCCGGGCGGGGGGTCCGAGTGCGGAGGGTCTCGGGTCCCCGGTGACTCTGATCGGGGTTCTCTCAAAAGCACCTTTTGTAGCACAAAACCCTCCACAAGCCAAAGCTATGTGTCCGTGCCCTGCCTCCATCTCCAGCCCCGTGCGCACTGAGGAACTCGATGTCTGTCATCCACTTAAACGAACAAGCGATTTAAGTTTGCTGAGCATTCCTACCTTCCCTTCAGGCATCCAGCCTTGCTCAGCCTCCCTTGGGGACATGCTTTTCTAGAGATTAGGAAAGCAAAACTGTCATAGTTAAGACAAGACTGATTAAACTAAATCCGATTTTCCCTGACTTGGACAGTTAAGTATAATTTAATTTGCAAATGCTGAAAGATAAAAGTAATTAAAATTAGGTTTCTGTTCACGTAGGGGTATCTATTCTACCTAAACTGAGCAAAAATTAGTTTTTTATAGCCTCTTTTGTGTTTGGGGTTTTTTTTCATCCATCTGATGTTTTTATAAATAATGAAAGGGGTTTTTTTTATTATGGAACTGTTTCTATGTAAGTGCGTTTGAGCAGCAGAGCTCTTGTAAGTTTGTATACTGATCAGATCAGACGGGCCCAGGCTAGATTAAAAAAATTTTATATTTGAAAAAGAAAATTGATTGAAAGACATTAGGAAGTTCAAAAGACAGTGTATACCCTTTGGGTAGTCATGTGGGAGAATTACTTGAGTGGTCTCTGCCTGCTGATGTCAGAACTGGAACACTCAACCCCAGGAAAAGGTACCCAACTTTATTTCAGAGTGAGTGGTTTGCAGAAACCTTTGTGAAGTTCTTTGTGCTCAAACACTGCATTTCTGAGTGGCCTTGCAGTGCGTGGGACTGAACAGGTGATGCACAGAAGTGGGAACTGAGTTTACTGTTTTGAAAAAGAAAACTTAAGAAACAGCCAGAACACAGACACATCAATTGGATGTCACGGTTTTGTAGCTGGAAATCGTGTGGATTTTGTGCTGATTCACTTGCTTGTAAATGGTCTGATTTGATGTTATTGCAGTTTCGGGTATTAGAATAATTGCATCTGTGATACTTTATTTGCCTAAAGTAGAAGACATTGAAGAACTGCATGTCTGCAAATACAGCTTAGGTGGTTTAAGACATAGTAGTTTCTCACTGATCTATTTATTTTATGCAGGTAAATTACAGTAGAGTAGAAGCCCCTAATTTCTTGCAATGGGATTTTGGGGCTTAGAGCCACAGGGAAATAATCGATGAGGGGACATACCTTGTAAAATGAGTTACTTACTGTGTTAAATATGCATAAAACTGATTTCTGATCTTGCTTCCGTAACAGTGAATAAGTGTTCTGTAACAATCTGCGTGGTGTGTTATTGGCCGTGTATCACAGACTGATACATCTCTCAGACACCTCCTTTGTGTTCCCAGGCTGTGTTTGCTTGTTGAGGAGCTGAAGTCCTTTGTTAAGCCCCTTGAGGAACTGGGAATTCTTATGCAGGCTCCTAAGGGGGTGATCTGGAAACTGCACTCAGGTGGAAGCTACAGCTTCCAGTCTCCAGCACCACAGTACGTGAGATGCTTTTCTTCTGTGAATTCAGAGCCTTCTAGAGGTGATTGTTTTCAAAATTTTTCTGAGACTGTTACTCTTTTCCCCTCTGTTAGTAAAATGAGGAGATACACATTTTTAAAACTTAAAAAAAACCAAACAAACAAACGGGGGGAAGTAGTTGGAATTTGATTTTGTTGCTTCAAAGGGTTGTGCTTTCAAGTTTGCCCAGAAGTGCTGAGTTGTATTAGAAATGAGTCTTTCTGTCTTTTTTGTTAATTCTTTTTTGGACCATATATACCACAATTTGGTTCACAGGCCTTGTCAGTAATGAATGGTTGAATATTGTCTGTACTTCATAGTTAGTTTAGGCAAAATTGAGTCTGTTAAAGGAATAATAAACTCTTCTCGAGCAGGGTATTTATATGAAAATCATGAAATACACTAAAGCATTACACAGATTATAAATGTTAGTTGGACTAATAGAAGAAGATGCAGCAAGTGACTGAGGTGATATGAAGTGATGTGGTTTATATCCTTTAAAGTGCGGACATGTGATTCTACATAGTGTTTTTCTTTGTAGTCACACATGGCTTTGCCATTTAGGATGGTAAAACTGGTCAACCTTTAAATTACCATTTTATGTTGAACTCTGCATGTTAGTGCACAGAAGTGTGCTGCGGAATCTCTAGATGGGGAGTGATTAAATAAATAAAGTGGCTGCTGTAAATCTCTTCAAATCTGCATTTCCATGGCATTTTTGATTTTCAGAGATACAGTCAAGATAAATCAGTTACTTTGTTGAATAATATCAGTGGAGAACTGTTGCAGTTTCCACCACCTGTAAGGGGAGAAAACTGTTGTCACTCTCAGGAAATCCTTTTGCAGCAGGTTGTGATATCCTGTTGCTGCCACAAACCCTTTTCTTTCATAGGCAGGAGAATGGACTTGCTGCCACGTCCCCTCCTTACCCACACAGGCTGCTACAGAGAATCCAGAATCCTTCTGAATGGTTTGCAGGATCAGAATCACAACTGAGCTGAGGCATATTTTCCTCCCGTGTGCTTTGTTTCCTTTCCTTTTATATTTCTTTTACTTTTATTAATGAAATATTTATTCATTATCCAGAACTCATCAAACACTCAAGGTCAGCTTTGTTTCATGAATGCAGCTGTGGGTGCCTACTGGTCATCATGGAAACAGGGGACACCCCTGTGATAAACAAGGTACTGCATTTCAGGGACATGTAATTTCCTTTACCTTAACCTTAATTTGAAGTCGATCTTTATCATTATCGATATTTAGGCAGTTTCTGCATTCTGTCCAAATGGGAACCTGGTTTGTTTCACTTCTGCATTGGAATTGGAGTTGTCATAAAACATTGAACCCAATTTAAGAAATTGAATGAATTTGGGTTAGAAGATGGAGGATTAGTGACTGTCTAATACAAGACTCCTGTCTCTTGAGTTATCCATAAGAACTTTACTGGATCTTTCACTAAGCAGTATTTCTGATACACGCAGGTCATTTCTTGCATTTTGCTAATCTGCAGACCATGGTAATGCTCATGGTCTCATGAAATTCAGACTTTTCAGTATTTCTAAGAGAAGTGGGAGAAGGGCTCAAAATTAGGTAATTTTCCTTGTTTTTCTGAGATCAGAGTGTGCATTTCAGATTTCTTTAACTGCCATGTGCTGCTGAATCGATTTGTTTCCATCTTCTCAATGTTGCATTTTGAAATAGAAGCTACAGTTATTTTTTAAAAATTGTTGTCCCTTGCACTTTGATAAGAATATCTAACCACAAATTTCAACATACATGTTATTCTCATGTTAAGAATAAACCATAAAAATCTTCTTACCACTATTAGTAGTATTCAAATTCTACAAGTCTCTCTACACCTGTGTCTTCTTCACCATTAAAAAGAAATTTAGAAATGTATAACTTAAACAATTAATGCTTTCCTATAGTAACTTTTAAGCTACTACTTTTTGAAAAAATTGACCACAGAATATTAGCCGTTTTGGGGAGACTTGTCTAAGTGTTTCCTGGTATTCCAGACTTACAATTAATAATAATATTTGTGATTTTTTTGGTGGATGAGGAAAAGTGATTGAAAACTTGTACAAGAGATTTTTCAAGATCAAATGTGCTTGGCTGCTCTGTGCAATATATGAGCAGGGCAATTAGCTGGAAGAAAATATTAATTCACATTTTCCATTAATTTGTAGACAGACTCATGTCTCCAGGATTTAACATTAGCATTATGAGCTGCAAGTGATGCATGGTGGAAGTTCAAACCATTTGATTGTAGTACACTTTTAACATTTTTTAAATGATCCAAAGGTAGTTTCGTCCCTATCTTGAAAATAATCAGGCAGACGAGGAATTATTCCCATTTCAACAGTGCAGCAACTCTGGGGGAGACATGCACTTTCATGGTTTGAGGCATGAGAGAAAAAATATTCCCCTTTCAATAAAGTGTTTAATTGTTCTCTTTTTTCAGTTGAGAGGTAATGTATTGTTGGCAGCACACAGTGTCTTTTTTTCTGCCAAGATCTATCACTTCTGGCTGCCGGTGGATTTGTAGGGTGTGGTTTCTCTGTGAGTTTGGGTTTCTTGATCATCATTAGCTAAAATTGCCTTTAAATGAAGGAAAGTCATTAGCAGATATCCAGGACAGCTGCTGAAATTCAGTGTTTTCTGCCACATCAACATCTTTACTGACCTGCACTTACTCATGTAGCCATTTGTTCCAGTATGTAAAAAGTCTTTTCTTCTTTGTAGAAAGGTGCCCATTGACCTGGTGCTGGAGCATCACCATTGTGGTTACATCTAAAATCCACACTGAGAAAAGTCAATGGCAAGTTGCTGAAGAGTACTTAGCTTCACTTTTTGTGAATGCTTTCACTGCTCCATGTGCCTGATTATCCTGGGTGGCTGGGTCCCAGGCAGTGTCCTGTATTTGCCAGTGCTTAGTCTATGATAAATATGTTGGACAGGTACATTTTCATGTGCCAGAAAGTAAGCCTAGCTGTAATACTTCAGGCAAAAATGGAACTTTTTTGGAAATGTATTTTGCATGTATCACTTTTCATTTTGCAGAGTTTTCATTAAAGCTCACCTGGACCTTTCCCTAAGCAGAAAAAAGAGCTGCTTTCTCTTTCCATTCCCATTGTAGAGCTCTGAGAATTTTCTACCATCTGCAGAAGCTCAGTGCCCTGTTGTGATTTGCTGAAGGGCCATTGTCCAGTTTTGTGCGTAGGCTGGTGACCCTGAAGGAAAATACCAGACAGCTCTGGGAATGCCTCTACCAAGAAAGTGGGATGTCCCATCAGAGGGACTTGGCTTGCTGCCATGTTTCCAAAGTGGATTTAACAGTGCTCTCTCTGTCTTCAGAGCTGCACATGGGGATGTCTGTGAGTGAGGACTGTTTGCATGTACAACTTCTACACTGCCTGCCCAGAAGCTTTTGTCCTTGTCTGGCATTTCCTTACCTGGCTGCAGATGTAGAAGCCAAGGCTCAACATAATACCATGTAATAGGGCAGAAAGTCTAGAATGGAAAGTCGTGTCCGTGACTTTAATTCCAGATGTGCAGTTCAGTGCTGTCTCTGGGCAGCACAAAAGGCAAACTTGGTCTCTCCTTTAGGTGTTGCTTCAGACTCACAAATGCATTGTTTATCAACACACAAATCCTCCTGTTGTTCTGCAAAGAACCAAATGACTGATTTAAACTCCTCTATACTCATATAGCAAATCAATGAAATAAAGGATACCTCTTCACAATCTTTAGAGATTAAATTAAAGGAAGAAAAAATACAGGTTCCTGAAATCTCTACTGAAAGATGACCTTGCAGAGCCCCCATGCAGGGTGGAACTGTGAAGTCTCTGGCTACTTTGTTCTTGCATGTTCTGTTACTTAAAACATCAGGAGTAATGGTAAGAGTGTATCACAGGTCTGTGGTGGTCTCTAAGCTTGTTTACTGTAATATTTAGCATTTAAGGAGAAGGAATGAAGGTCTGAATCATTCCTGAAGAAACTGTGAGCACTAGCTGATGAAACGAGAAACTGTAGCACCAAGTAAGTAATTTCTGGAGGGTCTTGTGGCAGCACAGCATCAGCAGGATGAAACAGGGCCTGACTCTGCCCTAGTGCCTACTGCTCCTGAGCTACCAGGCAAACACATGGTTTAGCAGTGGACATATGTGAAGTGAAAACATACCTAGACTTAGAGAATTAATTCCTTTTACTCAAGTTTTTTTCTTGAATTACCCTGCCTAGATCAGAAGCTGCATTTCAGGCACACATAAAAACATACCACATGCCTGTGAAGTTTGAGTTTTGTGTGTCGAGGGTGTTCTCTGGCTATGCAGGCGAAACTTTACAGAGCTGGTCTGGCACACTCCCCCTTTCTTCCTGTGTATGGCTATAGTTGGGATGGAAGGTTGAGTCAACCAAAAGTATTTCTATAGTGTCATGGTATTTTATTTTTTTATTCTGAAGAGACCTGAATTTCTGCTGAGGTCACTTTGAAGACAGTCTGCTTCTGGTTTTGAACCTGTTTGGGTGCCAAAGCTGCAGTGGAGGTCTTTGTCATGAAATCTAAGCTGATTTTCATTCCATGATATTCAGATATAGTAGACATGATGTTCTGGTTGTGGCAGTTGTGAATTGTGAGGAAATTTGAAGAGAAGTGTAAGAGGTTTTGGGCATTCATCAGTGACCATTCCAGTTCTGCTGGCCCACTGCAATCTGTGATTTCAAAGTAGTGCTTGGTTGTCTATGCACTCTGTAAAAGGCCATTTCTGTGCTAAAATGGCTTGTAGGACCCCTAATTACACTAATCTTCTCAACTGGGGATTGTATAATTTTTTCTTCTTTTTTTTTGGTTCCTCCTTCCTTCTCCCCAGCTCCCAAAAAAGCACATTCTGAGAGCAGTTGGAAATTCACATCTGGTGAAAGAGGCTGAGAGACTTGCTGCCTCTTCTCTTTGACAGTTTGACATGATGATGTGCCATGATGGGTAGCTTGCAATGCTTCTAGACACCACATCCCAGTGCTGTTGGTCTAGCAATATTTGTTAGCATTAAAACTTAATTTGAAAATATTTTGAAGTAATGGAGTGGGAGATGTTTTCTATTCAAGCCGTGCGTATTTGTCACAGTGGTTTCTTTCCTGTTTCTGTTTAAAATCAGTGTTTATTAAAATATGCTTGTGTGCCCAGTCTGACTTTCATATTATATATGTGAAAAAGCCAGAAGACATATACAAGGAGCAGTCTGTATCTGGTACACTCTCTGCCTTACAGTTATTGCATCCTGTAGAAAGAGGCTGTTTGGCTACAGCCTTGTTTTAATTTCATTTTTCAGTTTTCAGTTACACATTTCTGGAGTCTCCCTGACCACTGCTGTTACCTGATGGCGCCTATATTTCATCAAGTTTAGACAAGCAGTCTACCTGGACTTAGGCCCAGAGGAGCTGCCGTAACTGATGAACATGATCCCCTCTGCCCGGGAATTCAAGACTTAGAGTACCACGATTCCCAAGGGAATTGAAAGAAAACTGTGTTCAGACCTCGCCTCCTGCTTTTTTTTTTTTTTTTTTTTTTTAATTTGCTGTTTTTATGTAGTATTGGCTTGTACTGATGGGTAGCATAACTTACCCCAAGTGAAATCTGGTACTGGTTTGTTGATGATTTGGAGAAAAGATTCTTTTTAGCCTAGACTGGAAACAGAAGCAGCGAAGAATAGAGAGAGCACAAGCAAAGACAGAAGTTGCTGTGACATCTCTTGATTACTGCTTACAAATAAAGTGACAAGTTATTAAACAAAATAAGACAAAGTGTTGCAGCATTAGTGTTATCATGTTCAGTGTTTTATTCCTACTTCATCATTTTTAGGCTTCCAGAGTTTAGTGGATAAAATTGCGTGTTTTAATTTTGTCCTTGCGTGTTGGTCTTAAAACTGTTTAATTCTGTTGGAAAAGCTGCATGTATCATATGTATCATATATTATTTTAGCTGTAGAAAATTATCTTGCTGGATTTTTTTATGTAGAAAATGTTTTTAGAGTTTTTTTTTGATTGCAGAATGTTAGTGTTCAATGTAATTACATTTAATTGCATTTCCTGGATGTTTTATTTTTAGTTTGCTCTTATATGCCTTTATTTTCATTGGGAGTTGTAAATTTGGCTTATTTCTTTAAAAAAGCATGGTGTTGGTAGTCAGACACAAGCCCACTTTAAATGAATGAAATAATTAGCTTAAAATTCTTCTAAATGTGGGGAACTTGTTGTTTCTGCTTAATAATCAGGAGTTGTTTCTCGTGTTGTTTTGGATTATGTGACCTTGTGAGCTTTTTTTCTTTTTAAGTTTAAAAAATGTAGGTGGGGGAGAGTAATTAAAAGCTGCTTCTTTCTTATTCTAGCTTTTATATCCAGGTGACTGGGCAAGCTGTCAGAACTCTTTTAGTTAAATACATTTTTGCTTTTCATTTTTCTTTTACTGCTCATGTTTGCTTTACCAACATGTTATACCACTACCTGTAGAGAGACTTTTTTTCTTTGACATCTTAAGAAAAATTGGGGTTTGGTTTTCTGTTATTGTTAGAATTTGTCTGACTGACTTACTTTTCTAAACAAGCTGTTTACCCAGGAAGGAACTGCAGTGGTTGGAGATCTTGCAGAGCTCTGGGTTCACAAATGAGAAGACTGAACAGATAAGGGTTCTTAGATTTATTTATTTAAATCTAGTGACAAATAAACATCTGAGAGAAAGATGTTGTTACTAGAAGTTCATTATTCTTTTTCTCTGTGTAAGGGAATATAAGGTCTACTGTAGCGCAGTAGAGGTGTTGTGTTGTTCACACCTTCCAAGTTTCTTGTCTGCTCCAGGTTTGACATTCCTGATGTTTCTGAAGGTGTTTGTTGTTTTGTGTTTTGTTTTTTTTTTTAAAGCATCAAAACATCGTATTGGATCATTTTAAACCTCCAAAAGTTAAAAGTACAATCACACAGTGTAATCACATTATGATTTTTTTTTCCCAGTCAGCAGCAAGGGAGGGATTTACTGTTCTTAGTAAACAAAAACTCATTACAAGTTTTTGATAGTTAGAGAACACCAGAGGAGTGAAGCTGCTTTCTTGAATCATGGCAGTAATTAGAGACCACAGTCCTCGGGTTTCTGTTTTCTGAATTGTAAGAGTCTCCTCTGCTGGAGTCTGTGCAGCAGTTAAAAACAAACAGGGAGAGAGGCAAAGGCTTCTGCCAGCGCAGAGGCTTTCTCAGCTCACTGTTTGCTGGTGAATCAGTTTGAGAACCTGTGTTGTGAGTCTAACTTTGGCATTTCATGGACTGCCTACTTCCTGGAGTTGGTGATCTTGGAGGAAGCTAGTAGTCCTTGGGAACATACCAGCTTTGGAAAAGGGAGATTCTCCAGCCAGCCTGCCACTGTCCTCACAGTAAAACAAGTTCTCCTGCAGCTGTGTGGCTGAAGAGAAGGTATGATCTCAACAGTGGGGCTCAGGTCCTTCATGGGAGTAGGAGCCAGGAGCTGGGGATGTTTGGGGCTGGTAGTGTGCATGGCTTTGGATAAGTCATTAAACTTTCTGTGTCTTTCTCCACCTACAATGCAGATATTTATTTACCTTGCAGGTGCATTGGTTGAGATTAATGAGTTGTTTGTAAAGCACTTTGAAGATGAAAAGCACTATAAAAATGCTAAGTAGTATTATGTATGAGATCTTGAGTACATAATGGCTGTTTGCTTGCCAGTATTTAAAGCAATTTATAACACACAAAGTATGAAAATCACTGTATGAAGTAAAGTTCTAGTTCCCATTTAAGAAAAGACACTCGTATTTTCTGTTCAGTAGTTCAGGTCACACCACTGGCCTTAAATTTTATCTAGAGTGAAAACAGACTCTAGAAGATTTTTTTGAAAAGAATTGTTCCAAAAGATTAAAATCATGTTGCTTTATAATAAAGGTTTCTTCTCAGTTGGTTATTTCTTACCCCCTTTTATATGACTTGGGTTTTGATTGCCAAATTCCCAGGTTTTCTACCTTTTTCTGTTTGGCCAAATTCTTCTGACCCTTACACTTTTGTCAGAACTGCTGGAACTTTTCTCTCCCGGCCTTTACGTCGGTCTCTGCAGTTGCCATCAAAGCTCATGTTCTTTGTGCCGCTTCTCCTCAGTGGCTCTTGCGCAGGTTTCCTGTACCCATTCCTCACTTTGGGGCTTTCCCTGCATTCCTGCCCTGTGGAATCTCCTGCCCCAGGCACTCACTGCCAGCCAGTGCTGCACAGTGTGAGCTGTTCTTCAGAGTTCTTCTCCAATAAATGTCAGAGTGAGCTGCCTGTCACAAAGGCAAAAACATCCACGGAAGGGGCAAATCTTCTCTGTGCTTGAGTGCAGACCAACCTGCCTGTGACCTGTTGATTCACTATTCAAGTTTTTTCTAAGCATCCTCCTGTGGCAATGTGGACTACCATGTAGGAAGCTGAAACAAGCTGATAATGAACTTGCTTTCTAAATAAAAGTCTTGCTATCAAATTCCCAGGTTTCATCGAATTGCAAGTTGATAACAACTGCATGTTTTTTATTATGTATCAGAACCATGTAGTCTGTCCAGCTTGGATTATGAAATATTCACTTTAGCCCCACTCTTGGCTTGCTGCATGGGGTTAGAGATGTGACAGAAACAAATGTCCCATCTTTAACAGATTCACATTCATATATCATTACTGAATTGTAGTCTCCCTCACTTTCTGAAGGTGTGTCATGTAACCAGAATGGTGCATGTTTTCCTTGTAGGAGTAAAGTGTGAGAGTATACATGAGAGCTTGCATACCACAGGGTGAGGTAGTTTATTGCATGCAATTCAGGCACGAAAATGTAGCATGTGGCAATGTTTAGTCCTATAAGAAATGTCAGTATTCTCTATTGTGTCATAGTTATTACATTATATTGCTATATTTTTAAAAGGATCTAGGAGAAGTGAACATTTACCAACTGAGCTGTTTGTTAGCAAAAGGCTTTATCCATATGATATCTGGCTGTCTCTTGGAGGACAAGGGAAGTTAGAATTTTTTTTTTAATTCCCTCAAGATACTTCGTATTGAAAACATTATTTGAGTGGAAAATGCTGGAAATGTTTTATGACATAGAAACAAAGTATGGAAAGTTTGTTTGTTCTTCTTTTAGAGATGTTGTCCTTTTCAAATCAGTAGATGTCTTACTCTATACTTCCTAATTTTTGAACAAAAGGAAAATGTTGAAAACCAAGTGTTTTACAAAAGCCCTGCTCCATGGAAGCCTTGGAAAGAAGAGTAAAAGACTCTTCAAAGCTCCTTGGAGGTCTTTTGGCAGACATACTCTGTAACATGCAGCCTGGGAAAACTTTTCTGAGTGTCTTTGAAAGTCACACTGTTCTCTTTCAGGTTTAGATTCTAAATAACCAGCCACTCTAACCAGCTGTATAAAGTCTCCAGCTTTCACATTTTAAAGAAGTTTACTCCCAGTATTCATTGTTAAAACCTGTTTAAAGCTATACTTCAGTTTTGGTTTGAGATCCATCTTGTTGTGAACCAAGAAGGACTATTGCAGTAATAAACATGATCTGAATTTGTACATTAATATTTACAGCATATCACATGTCTCTGTAGAAACACATACACTTCTCAGATTACCTGTTTCATGTTTTCCTGTACATAAACCTAAATTAGGTCCTGCCCTATGTATTTTTAAAATTTTTTAAATTATGGAAGTCCACAAATGCGGCATAACATTGAAAGAAAATAGTGAAGAAATTTTTTACTTCTCACATAAATTCCAGCTGTTCTGTCTCAAATTTTCTGATAAACACAGGTGAAGATGGTGCAGTCACTGTAGATCTGCTTATATTCTGATTGAGTTCTCAGCTTGAGTGTGCTTGTAAACTCATCTAGAGTTGTTAAGTTGAGGCCCTTCTCCACTGGACAAAGTGGATAGTCATCCTGCAAAGGCGTCCTGGTTTGACACTGAGAGGAGGTGAGTGAATAGCCTGGTGAATATCGTTTATAAATTAAGTGGTTTTTTATTTTATTTTTTTTTTTAAAGTTGACTTGTATGGGAGTGGCTGTCATGGGCCTTGCCATACCTATCCTTGGAGCACTGTCTGCAGTAGGCAGGTGTTATGTGGGTAACTGATACCTGTATCAGGAGATGTGATGGGGAGTGAGGTCAAGATTTGGAGGTGAGAGACACTGTCTAAAGTACAACTGGACTGTATGATCTTCTCTCTAGGAATTAAGTAGCTGCTGTAATTTGTGATTTTTTTTTTGTTTCTATAGGGTGAGTGCTTTCTTACCTCTCAGGCCTCCCAGCTAACTCTTGGGATCTAGATGTGATATTCTCTCATTGGAAAGCGACAGTCCAGGTGGGCAGAGCTGGAGTCAGTCCCAAAGATGTGCTTTAGAAACTCAACACTGAATGTCAGTTGTCTTAACTCCTGATGTGCATCACATGGGACAAGACACAGGAAATGAATGTGCCAGGTATTGACCTGCACATGAGTTGCTGTGCCATGAAATGCTTACCTGTCCTCCAAGTTCCTGACACTTGGGAAAGATCATGGCAAAGACTGAACTTTATTCATCATAGAGGTGGTAATGGTTTAGTTTAGTGTAAATTAGCCACCAGGTCACTGCCCATGGAAACCTTAGCTCTGCAGTGATGAGTTACTGCATCCAGTTAAGGTGCCTGTTGTACCAGTGAAACACTTGTCCAAGGCATGAGTGTTACACATTAAAGTCTTGTGAGGTCTGAAGAGTTGAAAACCTCTTAATTTGCCATATGTTGGTTAGTTTACTTTAAAAGCTGAAACTCAGTTCCTACCCCACTTCATTTACATGTGGGGATTAGAAAACCTGATGAAGGCTGTCAGAGAAAGTCAGTGGCCAGTGCCCAAACCATATTCTTGGTTTTCATATCTCAAAGTCAGTAGTTTGAGATTGTGTTGGCAAGGGAGTGGCCAGTGTAGTTTCTAGAGAAGAGATGATATGTGTGCTGTATCACTGACAGCTCTGTAGCAAATAACAGCTACTTTGCGTGGAAACCAAGACTTGTTCCAAGGGTTTGTTACTAGAGATTAAACTGGAATATCTATGGCTGTGTTGATATCATTGTTACATGAGGATGAATGTGGAGAGTGGTCACTGGTAAAGCTTAACCATCTATCACTGGATGTTCATCAGTGATAAGGGGGGAGATAAGGATTCCCCACTGCCTGGCTGCCTGTGCTTCACAGTCCATGCATCATGTCTCCAAGAAGATCAGACTTCCACTCTGTTGTCCAACAGGATTGGCCCTTGGTATGAACAGTGTGGGGTTTCCCAGGCAAGCTCTGCCAACCCTAGTACACTACAATATAATCAAATGTGTCATCTCTGCCTTTACAGAGATTCTGTGCCAGTACTTTGGTGTTTGAAGCAATTCTAATGACTTCTTTTTTTTATCTTAGTAATTATTTTTGTCAATAAATGAGTCTGAATGCTTGGTATGTGGTCGTGCTGTTACTTTCTGCCTGTTTCATACTTAATGTTCTTTCCCTTTAGCACTTCTTAGAACAGCTTCTCTTTCTACAGAAGTGCTATTTTATTTATAAATTGCCATTTTATTTGCAATATGCCATATATGGATTGGGCCGTGGATGGTACTTCCATGGCTTGAGAATAGAACCCTTAATTTTGACGTGTGTTATAAACAATTGGCAATAAATGGCCTCATCCTGTGTCCTTTGACTTTAGTGGGAGTTTTCCGACAAGTGTGCCTGCGCAAGAGCAGCCCGGCTGCCAGCGCGGCGTCCGCGGGCAGCACGCCTTTGCTTTCAGCACAGCGGCGTGTCCCCGTGCCAAGAGCGAGTTTTGCCGATTCAGATTTGCTCAGTTTGTCAACACACAGCTCCCATTGAACTTCGCCGGACGAGAATCATTCTTGGCACGGGGCCGCCGCGGGCCGGGGAGCGCTGCCCGCTGCCGGCCCGGCTGCCGAGGGAGCTGCGCCTGGCGGGAGCCGCCCCAGCCCGGGCTCCCTCCCCGCCTCCTGGAGCCTCGCAGTACTGGGGAGAGGAGAGTCAGTGATAAAAAGAGATCAACTAGGTTAGTTTTCAAGGCGCTTTTTTTTTTTTTTTTTTTTCGTGTGTGTGTGTGTGTGTACGTGTGGCTGTCTGGATGATTAATGTGAATAGGAAAATACTGTTGACCCATTTAAATCATGTTAGACAACATCCATTGCTCATCTACATAATGAAACACACACTGAACATTACAACCTAAGTGTAAGAGCCAGTGAACTACAAAAATAATATTTTACTCATTTAGGTTATGAAGTAAAATATAGGACATTAGTACTAATCATAGTATTAAATTTTAAGCCGTGCAAATTGTAATTGTCAGTGAAAAAGAACTATAAGTTGAAAAGGCTATTAGCATTTCAGCTTTAACAGTTAATTTGAGTAATTTTTTTTTTACTCATGTGCAGCTTAGAAAACTCTATATGCAAAACAATAGTAAGTGCAGAAGTGTTTGCTTTATACTGTTATTTCAGTCATTAAAGAAATGTAAGAAATTAATTTGCAATATTAAAATATATTAACATTATATATTACAGAGAATGAATGACAATCTTTACTTGGGCAGTCAAGAGGTGAAATATTTTTAAGCATTTATTTAAGTACCAAAGCAAAACCTGAAGCCTTTAAAAGTATGGATTTTTGTCAAATAGAAACATAATTGTCAGCATTTTAAACTAAATACAAATTTTAAAGTATTGAATTTAGGCTGACAGGTTTCTATGGTTACCTACCTTTCCAGTAGTTTGGTGGGATGTGTAAATCGGCCTGTGAGTCACTAGTAATTACTTGGTTTTTTGTTTATTATAGTTGTAATTCTGTGTTCAGTTTGAATCTAATACAGTTCACACCACATGCTTTGGTTTATGTATATTTTAGTGTGTATGATTGACAGTGATTGAGCATTTCTTATGGAGTGCTTGGTTTCTTTGTCATAAGTGATGTATGTTGGTACTTCAGAAAGTGTAAACAACTTCTTCCTGTATCACTCTTTGATAAACAGGGACTTTTATGCTAAGAAAGAGGTCTTTGTAAATGTTAAGCAAGGAGATAAGTGAAAGGTATTCTAAAAACATTTAAAACAGCTCCCAAACATTATACTGTACTCTTCCAAATTTGATCCATAATTCTATCATTATAATTCATTCAGTGACCCAAATGTCACATATTTATGAATAAGCTTCCAAGTTACATGTTAATGGCACATACTAATGACTGACAGGTTTAAAAATAAATGTTTTAATCAGGATGCTACAAGTTATCTACAGCAAGCTCTTGACTGGAACATCTTTCTTGTGCAGAGCATCTTCTCGGAGAAAAAAAAAAGCTTATTTCCACCACCACAATAGTTTAGTAGAAACAGCGCTAAAGTCCTACACCTCTCTGCTTATATATTTTGAAATCAGGATTATAGGATGTAATTCCCTAGTCTTAACACTTGTCAGTATAGCAAAGGACACGCACATGTTTTCTCAGTAAAGATTTACTGTTCTGACATAACTTGTGTTTTCCTGTGAAAACAGGACAATACAAGTAATTAATAACTTTTAACAAAAAGCAAGAAACACTGCTAGCTGTCATTTTTACCAAACGAGTAGTAATTTTATTCACTCCAATATTCATCCTGGAGTTGCTGGCCATGTACACTTTTTTTTTTTTTTTTTTAATTTTGGGATAAGACTGGCTTATGACTCAGAAATCATCTTGTGTCCGGAGATCTGGCTGCAAGTGTATTGATAATACTTATTGCAATGGGTCTTATATTTTGTGTAGGAAAAAGACTGACTGCCATTCTCTTCCCATGTCTCAAGCTACACAGGAAATCCTGATACAATGTTCAGAAGCATTCCTAAATTTCCTATACAAAGATTACACTTATTTCAGTGGTGTTACTCACTCTCTGAAAGGGTTTCTGTGCTAAATGGGGGTTTTTTTGTGGTTATCCAAACATATTTTTTTTCATTTCAAGTGGAAATTTAAGAGGTTAAAATTGGGTTTATTTTTAACATTTAATATTGATTCAGGCATGTGTGTAGGATATAAACATGGCAGTTGAAAAACAGTTGTTTTGCAGAGCACCTGAAAAGATTTTATCCCAGTAGGATTCAGTGAATGTTGAAGCTGTGGGTGGGTGCATATAAACAACAAGATTTGGTATTGTGCTGTGTGTAAGGACTATTTGAATAGCTTATTATTTTAATCTGAAACAACTGCTATTCTTCAAACTGAGTAACTTGTTCCAATAGTTGTTACTTCCCTAAAAAAACCAAAATAATTAATACAGTAACCAGTCTTTCAAGCAAAAGTAATTTCTCTGATCTTTTTAAAAAACAAAAACAGATAGAAAGTGATTGCAAAATGTATTTAAATGCAAGCCTGAACAGTTATGTTTTTCATTCTAATTTATTCACTTTATGATAAATTAATTTATTCAATATAGGAATGCAGTAACATAAGAGGAATGTTTCTCCTGCTAGTCACAGAAGTTGATACTTGCCAGATGCTGTGATCTGGAGCCTAAATTCCCTTGATATTAACTGTGATTGAAACTCTTAATATTGCTTTGTCCAGCTTTTGTGCTGGACTTGTTCCATTTTGCTGTGATACTGCTTTAGACAACACTGTCTCTTTATTTTCCAGTTGTGTTATTCTATTGGAGAGAGAAAATGTAGTAGAAATAACACTAGAATGGTAGACTCTGTGGAAGAACTGCAGTGCCCAGTTCCCAAAGTTAAGCTTGTACAGCCTGACCCTGTTTTCTGTAACAGACAATTAATTTCCTTTGGTGTATTAATGAATATCACTCAGATATAGTTAGGTTGTACTCTTTATTTTATAAATGCTATAATAAAATGGGAAAGTACTCTTTAATGCTACCAGAATTCTACTTAGTCGGTTAATTCATTTCTCATACTGCCTTGGTATGACTCTGTGTGTGTATATATCCACACAGAACTGCTCAATTGGTCAAAGGAGGCTTTAAGGATATAATATTAATTTTTGCTTTTTCTTCTTGTTTGTTAAAGTTGCAGTGTGGGTTGCTGCTGATAAAAGATGGCACCGAGCCAGTTTCCTGAAGGAACTATGAGGAGGGTCATGGCTTGTCATGACCTGGGCACTGGTACTTGAATGTTGTTATTATTGGGATGAAGTACCCTTAGGCTGTCATCCTTCCTGTAAATAGAAGACGTTCTGATTCTCTGTGGTTTCCCAGTTTACCAACTTGTACAACAGCTATTTTCTTGGCCCTAAGTTTGACTGAATAATGAATTAGAAGCACGGAACTATTCCAGAAGGCACTGATTCATCATTTTAGTCTGCTAAGTCTAGACTAAATTGTAATAAGGAAAGAATCTGTTTTCATAAAATTTATAAATTTACACCAAATTTAAAAACTCATTTTTATTGGCATACAGCAAAACGAATTGCCCAGTTCCGCTCTGCATGAAATAAGGGCACAATTGTAATTAGCAGGGAGCATAACTGAGGGCCAAAATTGACTTTTTTCAGTGACATGGAGGAGTCCCAGTCATGTTGGCAGAGGGGCTGACTCTGCTCCCTTGGAGTTGGTTGACATTTCACTGTTGCTTTGCTTTATTGCTTCTTAGGAGAATAACGAGAGCAGCAATTCTGTTAATGCCTTTATTAATTAAACAAATTCTGTCATTAATTTCCAGATAAGTAAATAAAACAATCCCAATTAGAATATAATGTTTGCAAGATACTGGCCCATGTTTCAGTTTATCAGGGTACAGTCATAAGCACCGTCTTGATATTTTCACCGATGTGTTGCTGTTGTAACTGAAGTCACATCTATCCTGATGAATATTTCATTTCCCCAATCATGCTATTAAAAACGGAATGTTTTTACCCTTTCATTCCTGTTTTCTCTTTTCCAGTACCATCATGACAGCTGTGGCTGTGTCCTGTTTACAAAATTGCTGCTAGTCACATTTTCAGTAGTCCTTATGGGTTTTGCTTTCCCCTAATGCGTCCAATTAGGAGGAAATATTTCTCACGAGCATGGACTTGCTCTTCTTCTTGTAATGACATAGTTCTGCAATCCAGGAAACAGTGCTGCATGGTGTCCATGTCCACAATTTCCTGATGTGGGAAAAACGTGTGGAAAGCATCTGGAGAGGAGGAGACCCCGTTTACCAGCTTGTTTCCTGTAAGCGAAATTGGAAGACCTTGTCTGTGCAAATAGATTTCAAAATAGAGTCTGCCCTTTGACTGTCTCCATAATTACACAGCGCTCTCTGTATTTTATTTGGCTGCCAGAGCAGTTAACCCCTGGAAGTAAGGGGCTGATGATGGCGTGACCAGCACGGGTATGCAGACATGACCATGTGAATACACTCTTGTTTGGAGAAGCCTGTCGTTAAGACCTCGTTACAATATACTTTTACCAAATTTGAAAATTATTATGTGTTGGATTATGTTGATTAAGATACGTTATATCCTTAGTGTACGGAAAATGTGGAGGTATTACTTGCAAAAAAGGAAAAAAAAGGAGAAACAGAAAAAAAGTTCTTTCGTGGCTTTGATGTAATCAACATCTGTCAACAGAATGAATTTGCTTTTGTTTAATTTCAAGGGCTCTTGTCCTTCTACTTTGCCCAATCAGTTTCAACTTCTGCCTCAGGCATTTCCCTATGTTGTTCTTGGGTTTTTTTCCCTTTTTTTCTTTTTTTTAGCAAATGTACAGGTTATTGCTTGTGAAATGTGAGCTGCTCTTCTGCTACACAGGTTACACAGAGCTGGAAAGAACCTTTAATCTTTCCCATCCTATTTTTGAAGCTTGGGCATACCTTTGCAACAGGGGGATTACAAAGTCAGTGTTTTATTAGACAGTTAGAATTACAATTACAAGTAAANTAGCCCTAGAGTAAAAGGCTAATAAATATAGGGCACGTTGTGCTGCAAAATCAGTCACTTAAAAATGCTCCCACCCAGTATAATTCCTGAATGCCATATTCAGCCCCTCTGACTGACTCGTTTAAAAGGAAAAAAAATCCACACAAGAGAAATTCATCTCGTCATTCACAAGAGCCCACAGTGCGTATTTATATAATTAATACAAATAAAGGTGTGGAAGGTGTGCTGAGGAATCTTTTGGCTCTGGCAGGACATGTGTGCACACAGATTGTACAGTGGGATTCACTGTCGAGTCAGCGGAGCAGTTGTCAGTGATTTTCTGTGCTTGGTGCATCCTATCTGCTGATGTGATAACTCTCCTTATTGCATTTTATTGCAGCTGATAGTAAATATTCTGTTACTCGTGGTGGGTGATGTAGCCTTGGTGTTGGGGGAGAGAATAAACATGTAACAGGTCAACTCTGTATCCTGGCTGTGCTGCTCTATTACCAGGCTACCCAGCTTTACACTCCAGGCTCTCTCTGTGGCTGCAGTTTCTGCTGGAAGATGCATAAAGCCCATATTTATGAACTGCCTTACAGTAATTAATACACACAGAAAGCTTAAGAAAAAGGATATGCCTGAGCACCACTGTCTGAGAAGTAAATAAAGGTGCTAAGAAAAGCTTTGATGGTTGTAAGGGATGGAGTGGAGGGAATCTCTGAGCCAGACTTTGAGAGTACAGACAGTTGTTCCTGTCTCGGGTGATTGATGATGTTGCTATATCGAATTAGCTGTGAATATGGGAGCTTAAAATATAAAAGGAGCTGTGGAGGCATTAGAAGGCCTTCTTAAGGAAGGAAGTGTGTGGATGGAATCCAGATTTTCATTATAAACCAGTAACTTAATTATATTTTAATGCCATTTTATTTGATTTTATTTTTACTTTGTAGGAGAATGTTTTCTCTTATAATTTTTATATTTCAAATAAAGGTTTAGTTGCATTGTGTTTTTAATTCTTGTGATATAATTGAGGAATTGTATTATACTATGGTGATATTTTTTTGCTTGTCGTATTTCATCTGTTCAAGTAGTAGGTATTTTTGTATGCATCTGGTTTATAATGAGTGGTTAGTAGAATAACAACAGGCTACAGTACCTTATTATCCTGTTATTTTGTGACAACACTTACAGTGTATCTTTGGGAGAATAGAGGTAAAAATTTTATTCTAAATAAAAAAGTATCCCGTCTGAATGCAGGCTAGTCAGTAGGCATGCACCCATGAAATGGTTTCATGTATTTAAGAGTGTGTATTTGGGAGTGTGTATTGTGAATAATTGACAAGCACACTTGCACCTTTTCTTCCCTGATTAAATTTTGACACAGTAGACAAGGTGCCTGAGGAGTGTGCTGGACATCAAGCAGATTCTGTGCTACCAACTTCCAGAAATTAGTGCAAGCCAGCTGAGGAGTTTGTAGGATGCTTTGGGTTCTCTGGACAGACTAACAGATGCAGTTAGGTGACCCATTCTTTTTTGTTTGTTTGAAGCTTTTTTGTTAATTGGACAATGATTTTTTTTCCTTCTGAAAAAGACCCTAGGAAAGCA
>VYZS01083705.1:43958-55048 GCA_013400695.1 Neodrepanis coruscans | reverse complement strand
GCCCACTCATGTTCTGGCTGACCAANTCTGTGGTACTACCTGGTCAACCACAGGGAAGATATGAGAGAGTGGGACAGGAAGCCCACTCATGTTCTGGCTGACCAAGTCCGAGAACTGAAAGAGAAAGAGGGGTCCACAGCTGACAACAGAAAACCTGTAAAAGTAAGTGCTGTGCCACTGGCTTGTGAATGGAAACCCTGGAGCAACAGCCGAGCCGTGACCACTCAGACCCACAGGAAGGTACCCTCCATATGCAGTCTGAGGACAAAATGAGTGACAGCAACCAGGATGAGTATTAGAGGGGTCCAGCCTCTAGCCAGGTAGAGGCAAGGCAGAACCGTGTTTTTTGGACAATGATGGTTTGGTGGCCTGGCACACCAGAACCACAAGAATACGAGGCTTTAGTGGACATTGGGGCTCAATGCTCATTGATGCCATCAGAACATGTAGGGCTGGAAGCAATTTCGATTGCTGGGGTGACTGGAGGCTTTCGAGATTTGACTCTGGTGGAGGCTGAAGTGAGCCTGACTGGCAAACACTAGCAAAAACACCATAGTGTGATAGGTCCGGGTGCTCCATGCATCCTAGGCATTGATTATCTCAGGAATGGGTAATTCAAAGATCTGAAGGGACACAAATGGGCTATTGGTACTTCCTGCTCTTCAACCTTCAACAGTCCTACCACAGAGGGTTTCTCCGAGAGGCCGGGTGGAGCACTCAGTTGCCTCAAACCTTCTGTTTCTACTGCAGCAATACCAAACACCCATTTGTGTCCCTTCGGATCACCAAAATAGTACATCGCCAGCAATACCAGACTAATCGAGATGTTGTAATCCCTATCCATAAGACGATATGTGAACTGGAGAGCCAAGGGGTGGTCAGCAAAACACACTCACCTTTCAGCAGCCCAATTTGGCTGGTGTGTAAGCCTGACAGAGAATGGAGATTAACTGTGGTCTATTGTGGCTTGAATGAGGCGACTCCATCATTGAGTGCTGCTGTGCCTGACGTACTTGAACTGCAGTATGAGTTGGAGTCCAAGGCTGTGAAATGGTATGCTACCACTGACATTGCTAACACGTTTTTCTCCATTCCCTTAGCAGCACCGTGCAGGCTGCAATTTGCATTCACACACAGAGGTGTGCAGTACACCTGGAACGGTCTGCTGCAGGGGTGGAAGCACAGTCCCACCATCTGCCATAGGCTGATCCAGGCTATGTTTGAGAAAGGTGAGGGTCCAGAACACTTGCAGTACATTGATGGTATCATTGTATGGGGGGATACAGCAGAGGAAGTCTATGAGAAAGGGAACAAAATCATCCAGACTCTCCTAAATGCTGGCTTTGCCATCAAACACAGCAAGGTTAAAGGTTCTGGCAATGAGATCCACTTCCTGAGAGTCAAATGGCAGGATGACAGGGGACAAATCCTAGCTGAGGTAATCAACAAGATCACTCTCATGTCTTCACCGACTAGCAAGAAGGAAACGCAATCATTCCTGGTTGCTATTGGTTTTTGGAGGATGCATATCCCAGAACATAGTCAAATTGTGAGCCCGCTCTATCTAGTGACCAGGAAAAAGAACCCCTTCCACTGGGGCCCGGAGCAACAACAGGCCTTCAAACAAATACAGTGGGAACTTGACCATGCCGTATCCCTCAGGCCAGTCAGGGCAGACCTGGACATGAAGACTGTACTCTACTCAGCATCCAGGGACAGGGGTCTTTCCTGTACCTTCTGGCAGAAGGTACCTGGTGAGACCCGTGGACAACCACTAGGATTCTGGAGTAGGAGTTTCAAGGGATCTGAAACCAACTATACACCCACAGAGAAAGAGACCCTGGCTGCTTCCACAGTGGTTGGCACAGAGACCCAGCTCTTTCTGGCACCCCGATTACCAGTCCTGGGGTAGATGTTTAAAGGAAACACCTCCTCTACACATCACACCACTGATGTCACGTGGAGTAAGTGGGTTGCCCTGATCACTCAGCGTGCTATTATTGGAAGTCCTAGCTGTCCAGGAACATCCGAGGTAATCGCGAACTGGCCTGAAGGTGAGAACTTTGATCTGGCTTGAGAGAACAAGGAGGAGAAAGTAACCCGGGCAGAAGAAGCTCCGCCATACCATCAGCTAACAGATGATGAGAAGGGCTACACTCTTTTCACTGATGGCTCCTGCCACCTAGTAGGACTGAACCAGAAGTGGAAAGCAGCCATGTGGAGCCCAAGTTAACGCTTTGCTGAGGATACTGAGGGACAAGGTGGGTCCAGTCAGTTTGCTGAATTAAAAGCTGTGCAGCTGGCTCTGGATGTTGCAGAGAGGGAGCAGTGGCCAAAACTTTACTTGTACACTGATTCATGGATGGTAGCAAATGCCCTGTGGGGATAGCTGGAATGATGTGAAAAGACTAAGTGTCAACACAGAGGGAGACCCATCTGGGCTGCTGATGTATGGCAAGACATTAGTGCCAGGGTGAAGAAACTCACCGTCAGAGTAAGAAAGACACGTAGACGCCCATGTGCCAAAGAGCCAGGCCAACAAGGAAAGTCAAAACAATGACCAGGCAGACCAGGCCGCCCAGGTAAAGGTGTCCCCTGTAGGTCTGGACTGGCAACACAAAGGGGAGTTGTTCTTAGCCCGGTAGGCCCATGATGCCTCAGGGCATCAGGGCAGAGATGCCACCTACAAATGGGCATGAGACCGAGGGGTGGATTTAGCCATGGACAACATCTCTCAAGGTATCCAAAGCTAAGTGAGCTAAGTGAGCTAAGCTAAGCAAAGTGAGACGTGTGTTTAAGCAGGCAAAGAGGGTGAAGCTTCTATGGTACAGTGGAAGANATTACCAGTCCTGGGGTAGATGTTTAAAGGAAACACCTCCTCTACACATCACACCACTGATGTCACGTGGAGTAAGTGGGTTGCCCTGATCACTCAGCGTGCTATTATTGGAAGTCCTAGCTGTCCAGGAACATCCGAGGTAATCGCGAACTGGCCTGAAGGTGAGAACTTTGATCTGGCTTGAGAGAACAAGGAGGAGAAAGTAACCCGGGCAGAAGAAGCTCCGCCATACCATCAGCTAACAGATGATGAGAAGGGCTACACTCTTTTCACTGATGGCTCCTGCCACCTAGTAGGACTGAACCAGAAGTGGAAAGCAGCCATGTGGAGCCCAAGTTAACGCTTTGCTGAGGATACTGAGGGACAAGGTGGGTCCAGTCAGTTTGCTGAATTAAAAGCTGTGCAGCTGGCTCTGGATGTTGCAGAGAGGGAGCAGTGGCCAAAACTTTACTTGTACACTGATTCATGGATGGTAGCAAATGCCCTGTGGGGATAGCTGGAATGATGTGAAAAGACTAAGTGTCAACACAGAGGGAGACCCATCTGGGCTGCTGATGTATGGCAAGACATTAGTGCCAGGGTGAAGAAACTCACCGTCAGAGTAAGAAAGACACGTAGACGCCCATGTGCCAAAGAGCCAGGCCAACAAGGAAAGTCAAAACAATGACCAGGCAGACCAGGCCGCCCAGGTAAAGGTGTCCCCTGTAGGTCTGGACTGGCAACACAAAGGGGAGTTGTTCTTAGCCCGGTAGGCCCATGATGCCTCAGGGCATCAGGGCAGAGATGCCACCTACAAATGGGCATGAGACCGAGGGGTGGATTTAGCCATGGACAACATCTCTCAAGGTATCCAAAGCTAAGTGAGCTAAGTGAGCTAAGCTAAGCAAAGTGAGACGTGTGTTTAAGCAGGCAAAGAGGGTGAAGCTTCTATGGTACAGTGGAAGATGGACTAAATACAGATATGGAGAGGCCTGATTATATCACTCTGCCATGGACCCACCAGGGTAAACACTACGTGCTTACCATTTTATACATTAATGCATTACCTTATTACACTAGCCAATCCACTGAAGCTAACAGGAGTATTCACACAAAGAAGATTTGAGCCTTTTATTCCTGTAGTGTTCTTCTTTAACCAAACCAAAATATTACTCTGCCCTTGGGTTACGTCCAGTTGCAGCTGAGAGATGATTGATTGTCTTTTAGATTCCATTCATATGAGTATCTTTTCATTACTGACATTTACACTACATGCTCTCAGGACTATGTCATGTGAAAAATAATATTTAGATAACCAACTCTCTGACACAAAAAAACATCTACCTCACACATGTGCACGCGTGCGCGCACGCGCACACACACACACACATACACACATGCTTGAAAGTCCGAGAAATCACATCTTCCAAGTTGGCCATATCTTTCCCTCTCCCTGTTTGTATTATCCTTTCAGCAAACACAATACAACTGTAGATCTTTGGCATGTGTCACATGTCAAGTAAGGATAAGAACCCTCTATATTGGAAGTTAGTTTTCAAATGAAAATGAGGCAGATAACAAATCTCAAGAGTTTGCTTTTAAAATATATATCCTTGAACTGCTGGAGTATGCATGTGTATTTTAAGGAGTAATATGTACATGCATAAACCCATTTATGACAACTAAAAAAATTGTGTGTGGAAACTAAAATAAGTTTAGGGCATGTATGATGTTTGCCAGAGTAATTGATGGAATGAATATTGAATACCTCATCTAAGGACATTAAAATATGGAATTGCTAGAAGTCATTAAAAAGGAGCAGAAAGCAAACAATTTCTATATTTTTTCAATTTACAATATTTTCCTAGTTCCTGAGTATTTTATTCTGTGTTCTGCCTTGCTTAAACCAAGTATGAAAGAAATACTAGAATTTTTTATATTTTTTAAATTACATTTTAAATGCTGGAAAAACTGTAATGAGATAGAGTTTAGATTTGGAAGCATTTAAGTACTCCATTTCTATCTGAATTAACACATAATACCATCTTTAATTCTGTATTTATCACAGGAAATTTTTGCTTGAAAGATATTCTTCTGGGCTTATATTAATTGTCCTGTACCATAATATCACTTCTGAAAGGATTAAGTCTTTAAATATTAGAGTACAGTAGGACTGTTCTTAATCTTTGCTGTAATAATAAATACTGAATGTCAGACCTTTTAAAGATCCAAATTAGAAACATTGTTTATCTCACTAAAATGAGTAGAAGCTCCACATGTGTACATATGAAAGTAGGGAATTGGTACCCCAAATATAGCTTGCAAAGATAATTGGAAAGGATTAATTTACTTCATGTGGCTTTGAGGGGGATGAATAGTGCTGTGTTCCCAGGAAAGAAAGAATGTGGAATTCTTTCCTTTTGCTGGTGCAGAACTGTCTGCAAAGTTTGTATTCTCGAGTACTTTTAGTTGTACCTGCTTTTGAAGAATTGATTAAAACTAAAACCTCTGGTTTTCCTTGTCTGAATCTTATTCATATTTCTCCAACCTTTTAACATGAAATTTTGACTATTAAAAAGATTTTGTCCCTTTGTTTTTAATATTCATGCAATAAAATTTCTTTCCATAAGCTATGCATGTGTATATTTATACATGTATAAATACAGATACACACCAAGATTTGAAAGACTATGTCAATAGAATTAGGCCATGTTAAGGTTGGTTTAGGTGTGTTCTATCAGGTAAAGTTTGAGTCAGAGAGGCTCAAACTGAGACTGAAAGAGGCTTTTTTCAGTCCTGGGTGGGAAGGTGGTTAATCAAGCTCCTGTAGTATTCATCTGCACCCGTAGGTTTACCTGAGTTGCATTTTCCTTGCTTAGCTTCCTCTTCCTTGTGCAAAGTCTTCAGCTCAGCAATCTAACATTGACCTATTTGACCATGGCTGTTTTTCTCCACTGCATGGCAGTTCAATAAAGGTATTGTGCAAGAAATCCGCTTTCTAGTATATTGCCAGATAGACAGAAGCTGACATGAACCTCCTAGGAAAGCTGAGATATGGTGTAATATCCACATTCACCTACAGTCAGCAATTTTAAGTTGTTATCTCTGAGAAGCAGAGGAGATTGAGTGGATGTACTGTGAAGGAATTAATGGAATATCCACTTTAATGCACTCCTAAGAATAAGAATATGGACTGCAGAAATCAAGCCTGTGGGCTAATGCAGCAGTGTTGGTGCCAGCTGGATATCCCGTGAGGTGAGATCCTGCAGAGTGTGGGGTCTTCTAAATGTGTCCCTGGTTAGTCCCCTCTCAACAAAGAGGTTCCTCTAGAACCAAAATCTCCGAGAGCTGTGTTGAGACATTGTATCTTCACAGGGCAAATGGAGTCCCAGAATTCCATTAGAAAACTGTTTGTCTCTAGGGTGGCAAGAGTATCCAATGGTGGTGGAACATCTGCTGCAGTGGTTGACACTAGGGTACCGGCATTCCACTTTTACAGGTGCAGATCAGAAGCCTGGTTTTGTCCATTATTGCTACATGGCAATCTGCTTGAATGTACAGAGTAGGTTGCTTATCAGCTGATATGGTGAGACATGGAGTCAGCCTCAGCTGCAGACTCAAGAAACTGTGAAATAGATGAGTTTTATAAGGTGTATAATTTTGTGAGGCAGTGTGGAAAAAAAAAAGTGGCAGATACCCAGGGGTGGCTATAAAATGGCTATAGGGCTGTAGAAGAAAGTCTTTCTGCCTATGAATCATCACTTATAAGCAGATGATTTAAAATGTTCTTCAGTGGGAAAAGAAAATTTGGATAGTATATTAATTAATTTAATTGCTTAAGCACTATTTATTAAATGTTGTCACATATAAGATATTTACTCTGATTTAGTTGTACAGATTTCTGTCAATGAATTTCTGTATTGTAGAGCCCCATCTTGAGCTGAGGGCTCAAGAACTAAAAAAAAAAAAAAAAAAAGAGTCTTTTCACTCATTTGAACAAAACAGGTTGTTAGTTACCTTTTAGGAATTACAGGTAACTTTTGCAGTAAATCTTAGCTGATGCAAGGTCTACACTCGTCCTCAAAAATAGTTTCGTAGAAGATAAGAAATGCCTCGGGCACTCAGAAATTTCAAATAACCAAGCATTAGTCAGATTGCAAGCCCGTGTTTTACTGTCCCATTATCAAGCCACACTGTCTATTCTGTGGAAAACCAACTTTTGCCTCTTATTCACTGCAGGGGCTACACCTGCTACTTCATTTCTGTGGCTGCTCCTAGTCTTCTCTTTCGAAATGCTGCTTTACGAGGCTGGACACTACGCTTCATTTTCATATTTCAGTGCAGTCAAGGCCTCTTAAAGCAGAAGGTGGCAAGTGTGTGTGAGAGAGATGTTATTCCCTAATGGCTTATTACCATTCCATTTACAATTCAGATCAGCTCTAAATTGACTGAAATTTTTAAACACATAGCAGGCAGTTTAAACTAATGATTGTCTGGAGGTTCACATCTGACACAAGCCAAGATTCTGCTCAAAACAAATGGCAAATAATTCCTTCCTTAGAGTCAAAATGTCACTTTTTTACGTGGCACATTGTTGCCAGATTTTGTCAGTTACATTAAAAAAATCCATACTAAACCCCACAAAAAACCTGCCAAACCTTCTTGAATTAGACAGTGGGGTGGCAATGGGGTTTCTCCCTGCCTCACTCATTTATAATAGTGTATATGTGTGCTTGGATCCCTGTAGCCTGATGGAAAATCCTTCTCCTCTGTTCCAGCACCTGACAACCCTCAGGCTGAGCCTCATGCCTTCGGGACAGCGGGAGGCCCGAGTTGCTTAGCAACCCCAGGCAGGCAGTGGGGTGCCTTAGTGGCCAGCATCCCTGTCCCCATGGTGGCCAGGGTTAATTGCTGACCCCGCTTCGGACCAGACATTCTGCCTTGGTCCCCCTCTCTGTCGTTACCTTGCCTTAGCCTGCACAGCCACAGTCTTGAAAGTATGGCTGTGATGTGTTGGAGGGATGATTAGCACTGCACAGAGCAGGCACCATGTGCCCTTCCTGATGGACGGTGCTGAACCTCGTGCTTTTTGTTATGTCAGTGCTGTCACAGATCTTCGGAGCTGCTTTTACTTCTGGCCATGGAGATGTAGTAAAATAAGCTTAATCCTTCGTTGTTTCCATATTTTAGCACCTCGTAATGGCTGCTTAAAGCAACATTTCAGAGTTTGAGTTTAGTTCTATCAGGATTTTAAAGTCCCTAGGTTTGATGATGATAACAAGGGGAGCTCTAAAAATATCCAGTGGGGTGGAAATGTTGTATTTAGTATGTGGCTGTAATTGGGTTTGCCTTGAAAGAAATAACCCATCTGAGGGGGTTCACTGGAGAAATCCTGAAAATTTACAACCCCATATAACTAAATGTGAATAGATAGGTATCTGCTAATTTCTAAATAGAAAGAGCTTATCTAGAGAGAAAAAAATACACTTTTTTTTTTTTAATGTAAACTTGTATATTTCTGCTTTGTATGTGCTAGCCCCCAGAATAAGGTTTGTGAGACTCTTTTTTAATCACAGTGTTACAGGATCAGCTATCTTTGTTTGATGTAACTTGAAAGTATGTGTTAATTGACTGGATTCCATCTATTTTTGGAATCCAGAAAAAGGGTTATTTTTCAAAATTATGGCAATGAACCTTCTTATCTTCGTCAAGATACTTATTAAGTTGCTATTTATGTTTTCATCTTGAACTGTGTATTGATATACTTCGAACAATATCACATTTCTCAAAAGATTTTGCATAGTACATGGTCATATTTAATGTGTTTTTGGTCCCTTTTCTCACTGAGAAATATTTCTTAGACTGTTAAAATCTCTCTCATGAGAGAAAGTATACTGAAATGACACATTTCTTATCTACTGAAATAGTAATTTCCCTGAAAATTTTAATTTTCTTGCTGAAAACTATAAATCAATAATTGGCTTAAGTCTATATGTGGGAAGAAACCCTGAAACATTCTTTCGCTTGTTTGATTAAGAATGTCTCTGTATTTGTGAGGAGGTAAAAGTCGAAACAAAATGAAATAGACTTTTTTTTGCTAAATGTCAACTTTCCCACTATATTTTCATTGCATGTAAAATATTGCATTTCATGTGTGTTTTTTTTTTTTAAACTGAAAGGAGATGAGAAATAAAAAAAAATAAACCCCACACATTTCTAAGATGTTCTTAACTTTGTGATCTTTCTAGGAATATCTACCATCTTGTACCTAACCCTAGGAAAGATGTGCATATGTACTATATTTTCCTTATGCCTTCAGTATGAACAATTAAAATTTGATACACTTCTGATTTAATTAAAAAGACCAGAAACAACGAAGAAAAGTAGCAACTTAGTAAAATACATTTCTTCTTTCAAAATAACCTTATGAATATCACCTCTTTCCACTATATAAATCTATTATTTTGAAAACTAAATTTCAATGCAATTTCCCCCATTACAATTAAATATGTATAAAAGAAGTATTGCAGACTGTTTTTAAGGTTAGAATTCAATCAAAACTATTTTTCATCTCTGATACAAAAAAACCCATTTTTCATCTTTTGATTTGCTAGAGGGATGGAATGCCATGCAGAGGGACCTTGGCAGACTTGAGGTCTGGGCCTATGAGGTTCATGAGGTTTAACAAGGGCCAAGTGCAAGGTCCTGCTCCTGGATCAGGGCAATCCCTAGCATCAGTCCAGCCTCAGGAATAAGTGGATTTAGGCCAGCCCTGTGTGGAAGGACTTGGGAATACTGGTGGTTAAAAAATTGAATACGAGCTGGTAATATATTCGTGTAGTCTGAAAAGTCAGTTACACTCTGCACAAACAGTGTAGCGAACTGTATCCTTGGCTGCATCAAAAGAAGTGTGGACATCAGGTCAAAAGAGTTGATTCTCCCCACTTCGCTCCTGTGGGATGCCACCTGGAAGACTGTGTCCAGTTCTGGGTTGCCCAGTACAAGTACTGTTAAAGCAGATCCAAAAGAGGCCACAAAAATGATCTGAGAGCTGGAACATCTGTCTTATGAAGAAAGACTGTGAGAGTTGGGACTGTTCATCCTGGAGAAGAGAAGGTTTAGGTGAGACCTTATTGTGGCCTTTCAGTATATGAAGGAGAATTCTTGTCCTATAGTGACAAGGGACATGTCGTGGTTTTACCACTAAAAATAGCAGTACTGACAACAGAAGTCCGAGAGAAGCCACACACACCCAAAAAGAAAAACACACAAGTAACACAGTTTATTTCACACACACAGAAAACCGACAATAAAGTGCAAAAACCAGACAAATTAAGCTTTCCCAGGGCCCGTGTTGGGATGGGAACGCTCTGGAATAGTGCTGGTCTCTCTCATGGGGCTCCGGAAGTGACGCTGGGATACTTAGAGAAGGCCTGCAACCGACCTGAGGACCTACAGCAGCACGAGCCTTCGCTCGGCTTTCTGTAGAAAAACACTCAGACAGTTAGAAACCACAAGCCCCCCCTCCCCCTCCCTTCACCACCCCAGGAAGGGATTTCAGTGCTGATGGAAAAATGTGGCCTTTAAACCCGGGCTATGGCCGCGGGAATCGCTAAGCCGCCCGCCCAGGAAAATACCACAACAAAAAAATGACCCCACAAGAGTCCACCCCCCAGGGAATACCACACTAGGCTGCCGCTGTGGAATCGCTCATCCACCCCCCACGCAGACGTTAGTCTCAGCACGAAGACGAGGAGCGATGCTACCACGGCCGTCTCCCGAGCCAAAAGAGGAAGATGCCGTCCACTCTCCCCTTTTTATAGGGGAGCCTTCTTTGCACATGCGCAGATGGCCCCTAGGGGTCCGGCCTTTTCTGTGATTGGCTGATTAGCATTCAGGCCCCTCCCCGGGTACGGCCCCGCACGTGCCCCGGTCACTCATGGGAACGCCGGGATGGACCGGTCGGAAGCAATGCGCGGGCCAGAAGTGCGGACCGATCATGGCAGTGCCCTCAGTGCCCCGGCCGCATCGGCAGCCGCCCCCAACGGCTGTGTCGGCAAAAGACGCCCCTGCGGCCGCGCCTGCGGCCCCGGGCGCCTGCGGCCCTGGATGGCTTCCCAGGGAGCTCCGGTACTTCCTCCAGGTCACCCCGACCCATGCCTGACCCAGCCGCATGCGCCAGGACAGCCGCACAGCAGCCGCGGTGCCCCCGCCGCCATTGCCGCTGGCACAGCCGGCACGGGTGCTGCCGCCGCCGCTGTGCGGCGCGGCC
>VYZS01083705.1:25554-36457 GCA_013400695.1 Neodrepanis coruscans | reverse complement strand
GGCTTGTCCCGGCGCCGCCGCTGCCGCTGGCCGTCGTGGCGCCATCGCCCGCAGCCCTGGTGGCTCCTGGCGCGTGCCGCGGCTCTGTTCCCGACGCGGTCTCCACGGGCGCGACAGCCCCGGGACTATGGGACAACCCCGGCAGGGAATGGGGGGGGGGAATGGTTTTATTTTTCCAACCCACAACACAGTTTAGCGTAGTTAAGTGTAATAGGTGATTAATCTGTTTTTTGGTGTCCCACCTTTTTATTCCCCCTTTTTTTTGGGTGGGAGTGAAAAGAGCAATACAGGTAAGACATCCTGTCATCAGTAAGTGGAGAGTGAGATCCAAAAAGTGAAGGTACTATTAAAGGTACGAACCATACCAGCTCTTTTTCATTCATGGATACCACTCAGTATTACGTGCATTTGGATTTAAGAGCATTTTTATTTGTATCTGCATGACTTGTTTATCACTAAAATACTACTAGGTGAGGAAATTAGACTGAAAAATGTATTCTTGTCGTACAAGAAGTTGATAACATTTTAAAACACCAAGATATATGGTGCTAATAGTTGCAGCCAGAATTCTTACAAACATGCCTGAAAGTTACTGATCTTACAGATACTGTGCAATGTGACATAAAATTTTCAATGAAAAGTGGCAAAGCATCAGGAACATGATGATGAATGATTTCAGTAAGTGATCAGGCCCATAAGTACTTAACAATTGTTATCGTGGATTAGGCGGCACTTCAGAAGCTTGAGATAATTGTCAATTTTGTGGGAATCTCGGCGAAGGCAATGCAGCAGGTTGTAAAAGGCAAAGAGTCTGGAGTCCTCATCAGCAAGTTGCAGGGACGGAAGTCCTTCCCACTGAGAGTAAATTTCATTTCCAGTCTCACCAGAATGAACCTAAAGACAAAAAGTGATACCAGTAGGAAAGGAGAGTGAACCTGACTGGATGTAGAAGACAGCATTTAAAATACTGGCCTTGATTACTAGTGTATGGCTTGTGGATGTTTTCAGTTGTAGTTCACGATATTCTATAAAGTCTTCTATGTCTTCATTCAAATTTTGAGTGAACTTGTCAGATTTTTCTGTTGTTTTTTTTTCCCTAAAGCATATAGAAACTCAACTGTTTCAATAGTGTTTTAAGAGAACTAGTGTGCTAACCTGTGCCCTGGGGAACCTAGCTTTTCAGAGAAATCAAACCTTTTTGCATGTATGGAGTCATCAGGGACATCTCTTTTTGTTTCACTCCACCTTGAAAACTTCATTAACACTTGTTCCTAGAAGTTGTTTACATGTGGCTCCACATTTGTCTTGGACCACTTCTTAGGCAATCTCTCTGATACAGGCAGCTTCAAAAGCACGTTACCACACAAATCTCTCAATAGTACATATTCAGATGTACTCGATCTCATATTCCATTAAAAAAGTAAATGCTGAGAGGTACAGAGACCTCTAATGTTAGAAAGCAAGTGTAGGAACTCATTAGTGAATTTGTATCTGAGGTAAATATTGGTTTAGTTCTAGTTGGAAAAAGACAATTTTCTCATATCACAGAAATGTAGGAAGTCTGTGCCTATTGGTGCTTATGCCTCATCCTTATTTCACAGCAGTTGTACTTTGTAAAGACACAGGTATGAGATTATCTGTGGAGCCTCTTTCAGTTAAAAAAAACAGGCAAAATTATACTTACTGTGTCTCAAAAATGTGGTTTGACACTAACGACTGTGCTAGTCTTATCTTCAACTTCCTTCTGTAAATAATGTGAATGAGAAGGTGGTGACAGGGAAACTGACTTCTTACTGTTATCTTGGATCCTCACCTGCACCCTTTTTACACATAGATATGTGATAGAGATGTATTTGATTACACTGACAAATCTATAAATGCAGCCTGAATGATATAAGGTTTCTGAGTAAATACACATCTCACTGAGAGAGAGACCATGAGTCATTTAGTGGAAAGTTGTGGATGGAGTGATAATGGCACTCTTAATGTTGTTCAACTGGTCAGAGCCTAAGCAGAAGACAATAAAATCAGAACCTGTTGTCAACATCTAACCCACTGACAGAATGATTTATTCAGGGCCTATTTAAAAATAAAGAAGCTAGAGCTGATTTTATTCAGGAAAGCTTTCAATCAATTACTGATAATTGGGGCTATTCAAGTATGGGTTCTGTCAAACAACAGCCTTCTTGTCTAAACTTACAAATGTAGGTGGAACCAAGTCAGAGCCAGAGTTCAGAGGAACTGATGTGGTGCAAAAGAGAAAAGAAAGATACCAAGATTTCTTTGCTGCATGCCAGATTTTCGCAATAGCTCAGACTTCCAGAACAGTTTTAAAAACAGTATCTGTTTCCAAAACCTGTACACAATACCTTTATGTGTACAGATGTGTATAGATATGCTAAAATGTATATAAATATTTGAATGTAGAGAAAAAAACACAGATGTATCCCTAAGCAATCAGGATAACAATTTGAAAATACTCAAAGGCAGAGTGATGGCTGCCAGTCCTGATGATTACACCTTCCCCTGAAGAAGGACTGGGATTATGATGGATTATGCTATACCAGTCACATCACACTGTCTCTTGAAATTGCAAGGCAGGAGAAGAAAAGAAAGCTGAAAGAAGAAAGCTGCAAAGTTCTCAGACTCAACTATTTTGGCTCCCATTTTTATCTTCACATCTACTTTATATCCTTATATCCCATTTTTATTCTCATATTTTCCTTTCATATTCCAAGTAGGAAGGATCTATGACTGTACATGTCTTTCTTAGAACAACAGGCTGGAAGGATATTAAGGACCTAATACTTACCCGCCCAACTATTTTTTCCATTCCTTCTAGAAGACGCTTGTTTTGTTCTTCAATCTCTACAGCCTTCCAGAGAATGGTTTCTGGAGCTTCTTTGATACTTTGTACTTCAGAGGCCAAATGGATCAGAGGATCATTCCAGGAGCGCAGCACTCCGAGTACTAAATTTAGTAGATCTTCATGCTGCTCACCCATATTAAAAGAGAAGAAGGTAAAATTAGAAGGCTAAATACTGACAGAATATTAGAAGACATTTAGAGTAATGTCCTCAGAAATTATGATGGAGGATCTTATTCCAAGATTTATCACTGAGTGGGCCCTATAGCCCTGTCTTAAATACCTCTGTGCAATTGCATTTTTCAAGTTTGTAATTGGTATCATCATATTTTACAGTATTTGCACAAAAGATTACAGTATTATAATGGAAATATATTTAAATCCTCTTGACATTAAAAACTAGAAAGAATAATTGTGCTTTATCTCTGTGAAAAAAACCAGAGCTCTTATCTGTTTTTTTATGAACATTTTAAAATCCAATGATTTTTATTTTTTTTTAATAATTTAGTATCAACTAGAAGGTGCACATAATGGTAAACTAAATAGCTTTTATTGCCTCTACATAACTCATCTGTCTTCCCTTTTGAACAATGGTGCTTCTCGCAATAGCTGTCTGATTTTAAAAACCATCCTTTCTTGTGAGCAATAGGAATTCATAAAGTTATGGTTATGGTAGGGTTAGTATTAAACTTTTTGTTCTTTGCTAGATGCACAACACAGGGCTTTGAATTCTATTGCTCCTACTAAAATTTCTGAATGACGTACTGAGAAGCTGGGATTACAAAAATATCACCACCATGAAACTGATAGAGATTTCTCCCTGGAACAGCCCCATTAATATGCCTCTTTTTTTTTTTTTTTTTTCTCCAGAGAATTTTAGAAATTTATCTGTGATAGAATTATCAAGACTTCCCTAAATTTTATCATTTTATATTTGATGTATATATGTAGTGTGTTCCTCTTTACAGATATTTTACATTATTTCATACTAGAGTTTTTGTATTTCCATAATGATATGACCACTTTTGCCTACTGGAAACAGCAAGAAAATCTATTCAGCATTTGTTTAGTAATGTTATTGTTTTCAGTTGCTTGAAAACTATTTACCTCTGCTACATACAGCAATGCATTTTTATGTTTGTTAAAATAATAACTATCTATAAGATGCTTTAAGATAATGTTTAAAGGTTGTACTGTTCTCAATACTGTACAAGCATGATAGCTGGCATTACTCCAGGAGGTCATATTTTAATTTACAATAGGATGCAGTGATACAGGAAAAAGAAGGGACAATGAGAGTTACTGGTACATATATATGCTCTATCGTTCGTATCTTAGCATCAGGAAATGTTAAATCAACTTTCCTTAGCTTTTTGGTGCTTTTCTCTTCCTGGCTGTTTTATTACAATCGAGCTGATTCCTCTCTCTCTGTCTGCTGTCTCACTATTCCATAACCCTTCCTCTTCCCAGACTTCCCCTGCTCTGTCTTACAATGAATGACATTAGAAATGGGACTTACATGGATCTGCTGAGCTTGCTCCTTATCTTCAGGAGTGGTTAAGGAGGAAGTGTGGCAGCCATTAACAGCTTTTGCAATAAAACCCCGGCCCTGAGCATAGCGTTCATCCTGCAGATCAGCACAGACAGGCATTATTGAAATAGATAAGTAAGAACTTCAGTTCAAACACTGTATGAACTAATTGTCATTCCATTGCTTTTATCACTGCTGTCATGTGGTAAAGGTCAAAAGTTTCTAGTGAGTCTTTAGATGGAACTGGCACCCAGCAAGCACAAACTTGGCCCACAGATAAAGAATATGGGAAAATGGTATATTTTAATACAAGCGCTGGGGATCTTAGTAACGGTTAGCACTATACACATAGATTTGGTCACCATTGGGACCATCACTGTTCAGCAGTGTTCAGCAGATTTTTACTTATTGAAGGATCTTATATGTTAACATATGTTTATGCTTAAAAAGTATTAAATCACAATTTTTTGTTTTTTTTCTCTCAGAAAAAGATTGAATACTTACAAACTCGTTGAACATTTCAGAAGAGAGGAAGTGGATGTAGTGTGAAAGTTTAACTGCTCGATCAAAAAGTTCCTCAAGGGAAACTTGGCAATTGGCAGATCCATTGGGGCAGATTGGCAAGGAGGTCACACCTTCCTTTGTCAGGAGCATGTTGGACACCAGAAGAACCACCAGTAACAAACCTATTCAAGTTTAAAACAAAGAAAAATGGAATCACATTGGCTAAATTACATCACTAAACACAGGTGCATTTTGGAGGAGCTGTCAGAAACAGTTACTGGGAGATATGGGTTGTGCTGTCACATGAGTACCCTTGTACTGCCTGCTGAAAATCAATGGAAGAGGGCACTGTAATTCCGTAGTTCTTATATCCTTTCTCCCCTCTATCATCCTGACAGTATAACAGAGCCTACTACAGAGTTTGTGGAGACAAAGTAACCTACATTGAAGTATATATATATATATATATGTATATATATATGTTCTGAAGTCTCTTACTATTATGTCTGGCTTAATAGTATAGTGATAACTAGGAAAAAAAATCTCAAACTTCTTCAAAGTGTAAATATAGACACATAATTATATTTGCACAGATATGTATATATTTAGAAAATATATGGGTCTTTTAATTTTTCATTTTTTTTCCCCCTTCCTACTTTTCCCAGAGGTCCTTTTCTTCTTTGCAAACATTTGGAGTTTAAATTTTTTGTAGGAGGGTGGTTAGGTCACTCTCTTAAGGTTTTGATTGTCCTGGGAGTTTCTTCAGATTTCCAGCAGCTGTGCTCTTTACTATTTAGAGTTTATTCCTAAATTTCCTACTGCTAAAAAATCAGAGAGGGTTTTTGTCTTTTCTCTTGACCTTCTGGAACTAATATAGAGGACTTCTCATTATCTAAAGCACAAAACCTCATCTGTTTAAAACTTTTCATATTATCTTAATAGAATAAAGTTTTCTGTTCTGTGAAATAAAGTATACACAGAAAAATAAAGGAAAAAATTATAAACAAGTATTCATAAATGAATGTATTTATTCAAAGAACACTATTGTGTGCTCTGAGATTTTTACTTCTAGAAATTGACCTGTAACCTATATTGATTCACTAGACTTATTGTAAATGCTAAATTCATAAATCTCCAGAACTATCCCTAATCCATATAATGTGATGTCATTATCACCTGTCATGTGATAAGTTTCTTTCTAGTCTATATTAAAAAAAAAAAAGTACATTTATACATTATTGAAGTAAACCTCTTCCCCCATGAGCAAGGTACATGCTGCATGCTACAGTTAGGAAAGTACTCTGGGGAGTAACTTTGTGAATAAGAAAATCTGACACTCGTTGGCTTAGAAAGCTGAAGATCATTATGAAAACATTCACTTCAAAATTACNTTTCCTTAGCTTTTTGGTGCTTTTCTCTTCCTGGCTGTTTTATTACAATCGAGCTGATTCCTCTCTCTCTGTCTGCTGTCTCACTATTCCATAACCCTTCCTCTTCCCAGACTTCCCCTGCTCTGTCTTACAATGAATGACATTAGAAATGGGACTTACATGGATCTGCTGAGCTTGCTCCTTATCTTCAGGAGTGGTTAAGGAGGAAGTGTGGCAGCCATTAACAGCTTTTGCAATAAAACCCCGGCCCTGAGCATAGCGTTCATCCTGCAGATCAGCACAGACAGGCATTATTGAAATAGATAAGTAAGAACTTCAGTTCAAACACTGTATGAACTAATTGTCATTCCATTGCTTTTATCACTGCTGTCATGTGGTAAAGGTCAAAAGTTTCTAGTGAGTCTTTAGATGGAACTGGCACCCAGCAAGCACAAACTTGGCCCACAGATAAAGAATATGGGAAAATGGTATATTTTAATACAAGCGCTGGGGATCTTAGTAACGGTTAGCACTATACACATAGATTTGGTCACCATTGGGACCATCACTGTTCAGCAGTGTTCAGCAGATTTTTACTTATTGAAGGATCTTATATGTTAACATATGTTTATGCTTAAAAAGTATTAAATCACAATTTTTTGTTTTTTTCTCTCAGAAAAAGATTGAATACTTACAAACTCGTTGAACATTTCAGAAGAGAGGAAGTGGATGTAGTGTGAAAGTTTAACTGCTCGATCAAAAAGTTCCTCAAGGGAAACTTGGCAATTGGCAGATCCATTGGGGCAGATTGGCAAGGAGGTCACACCTTCCTTTGTCAGGAGCATGTTGGACACCAGAAGAACCACCAGTAACAAACCTATTCAAGTTTAAAACAAAGAAAAATGGAATCACATTGGCTAAATTACATCACTAAACACAGGTGCATTTTGGAGGAGCTGTCAGAAACAGTTACTGGGAGATATGGGTTGTGCTGTCACATGAGTACCCTTGTACTGCCTGCTGAAAATCAATGGAAGAGGGCACTGTAATTCCGTNGTATTCATAAATGAATGTATTTATTCAAAGAACACTATTGTGTGCTCTGAGATTTTTACTTCTAGAAATTGACCTGTAACCTATATTGATTCACTAGACTTATTGTAAATGCTAAATTCATAAATCTCCAGAACTATCCCTAATCCATATAATGTGAAGTCATTATCACCTGTCATGTGATAAGTTTCTTTCTAGTCTATATTAAAAAAAAAAAAGTACATTTATACATTATTGAAGTAAACCTCTTCCCCCATGAGCAAGGTACATGCTGCATGCTACAGTTAGGAAAGTACTCTGGGGAGTAACTTTGTGAATAAGAAAATCTGACACTCGTTGGCTTAGAAAGCTGAAGATCATTATGAAAACATTCACTTCAAAATTACTACATGACTTCTAGCTTTGTCAATAAAGACTTCTAGTTATTTCCTTCTTAGTGGTGTAGCAAGCCAGTCTGGATCCAAACTTGCATATGCAGGCGTCATATATCTCAAGCCAATTTTCTGTGACACTGCTCTATGCAAAGGTAGTCTTGGAAGAAAAAAAAAACACCAAGCTGCCTTCTGGAGGCTGGTTTCAAAATACCAAAAACTAGGTGGCTGGAAGACCTCAGTTCCTAGAGCTGTTACATTTCAGTTGCTTTCTAATTCAATCTAAATGGTAAGAATTACAGAAGTTATCAGCAAGTGAATGTCAAAAATCTTACCTTTCAGTGAAGCCCCCTTGGCACTCATTGTAGGGATCCTGTATGATGGCTTGCTTTACCAGAAACAAATCTCAATACTTTGTTTTTCTCTGCACATACCACTTTTATATACTCCATCCACGGTCCATTTTGCATATATTCAGCTGGTCATGGAGTTTACCTCGATAATTACAAACATCAAATTGCCTTTCTTCCACTCTTCCACTTTCATATTAATTTTTTTTTTTAATTTTACCTGTGAGAGGGAATTTCATTAACAGGTTCAGCTGTGGGATCCTAAGTATGATTGAGTGATTTTGGCCCTAACAGGGTGAAATGCCATTGATCCAGTTCTCAGTTCTGAAACAGGTATTCTCAATGTTTTTAGCCTGCTGCACCTACTGCCCATAAAAATTTTCTTAAGCTTCTTTGTTTCTTCAGCCATAAGCTTGCTTATGTTAAAATTCTGGTTATTTGTGGGAGGCAAACAGCATTTTACAATGTCCCCATTGTGAGAAATAGCATAAACTGCACTGAAAATTATCCAGAAAAAGGGAATGGTGGCTTCTGGAAAAAATTAACTGTAAAATTATAGATATGACATTCCTGGTCAGTTAAAAAATATATTACACAACACAAATAATGATATAAGTGATCCTCAGTCTGAGAGATGTCTAGAGAAATAGGAACAGACCTTATATAAAAAAAGTAATAATTTGGAACAATTGAAGAGGTAGAAATGATATGTTTAATGTTTAATCCCAAATGTTTTGTGAATAAATTAACATTATTGAAAAAATAAAAAATCCAACCTCTACAAACCCATGAAATTATTTTCTATACTTGAAAACCCTCTGCACAAAAGATGGGCATTTCCACCACATGCAAAACATATGCTGTCGTCAGCAGTGGGATTTTTTTTCAGATGTGATGCATCTGTGGTAATCTGCAAACTAGCCTCAGCAGGTTGGCCCTGTTTTCTTGCTCTGTGAGGCTCATCTGTGTGAATATGTTAGCAAATATGTAACCTTTCATCTGTTTCTCAGGTCCATTTACCCATGGAAAGACTTTCCAAATTAGATAATTGTAATGAATAACACATACAGCGTTAATGAATTTTCTTGCCTTTAGATGACTTGTTCCATAACTGTGTAAAAGGTATGTATATAACCATGAACCCTTCTATATTTCATAACTAGGGACATGTTTCTTGACGCAATGATAAGCAAGGGAGAAGAAAGGTAGAGTATTTAGGGGAAAATGTGGAAGGCATTCCTTGGGAAGCAAGATGCTTCAACAGTAAACCAGAACTGGTATCAGGTGGTCTACATCTGCTAAAGTCTAGAATGTTTGCTGGAACAGTTTATTCTGCTTAGAGGCTGCATCTTGATTGGAAATTATGGTACTGCTGAGTAAATAAAGCAGCTGTTGCCTGCAGCAGGGAAAAATGTAGGCAGCAATAGAACAGGGACACAGTCAAAATTCTAGAATGCATGGTAGAAAAAGAGCTGACTTCTAAACCGCAGATGCATGGTTTATGATCTTGATTTAATTTGGCTTAATTTGAAAATCTTCCCCAGCAAGATTACAAGTGAGATTGAAAAATTCTGGTATTTTACAGCATTAGAAGAATCCTGTGAATTAGATGAAACAACAGTTCTCAACTCATCAGTTGATCTTTCATTTACTAATATGCTTTTTGTGGTGTTTGATGGTTTGGTAGTGGTCTCTAAATAAGGCACACTGTTAATTAATATTAGAAACTAGATAACAAAGGCAGCAGGTAAGCTCCCTAGGCTGTCTTTCCCATTATTGGAGAGGGAGGCTCCTCTGAGGCCTGACAACATCAACTATAGTCAGTACCCTCACATGACTTAACTTGGAGAAATGCCTTACACAGCTCTATTGCTGTGTAAGTGTAGACAAGTATCTTAAATGGAGATCATAGGAGAGTGGTTTATTTGAAACCATTACATGATGTTTTAATTAAAACTTTCTACCACAAAATAATATACTTTAATTTTCTCTTGCACCTTCATCCTCAGACACTTTACAAACATGAATGGATTAAAATTGTCATCAATCAGGGATCACGGGCAGAAGATAAGAAACTTGCTATGGAGTAAATAAATACAAAGGTGATGTTCTTTTGCTAGGTGTAAGAGCTGACATTGAGGTTAAGATGTTTATTTGTGGCTACACAGGAAGTCATGTGAAAAAAAATGAAGTAAAATTCCTGATTCCCGGACCTGCACTTTAAGTGAGGAACATAATTTCTTACTAGTACCAAAAAACCAACAGGAGTGAAAGAGAGAAAAGTTGCAGTAACCAGAAAAAATAAGTCCAAATAATCATTTTCTTTTATAAATCAGGAATTGGGTTCTATTTAAAAGTTGAAAAAAACCCTTGAAAGTAGCAGTAAATGGTCTCCTATGTCTTATGAAAGTGACCTGGCTTTATATTCTTCAAAGAAATAGTATCGAATTCAGCATTCCATCATCTCTGATTATTCCCTGAATCATGATAAAGGAAGCTAATTCTAGCCCTCAGCAGCCACGTAATTCTGACAGTAGCTCAGGACAACACTGTAAATAGCTGGACAGTCATCAGTACTGAGGAGAAAGCTTCTGGAACAGAGAACAAAGTATAGCTACAAAGTACAGCTGTGATTAGCAGCACATTTCCATTTCCCTTTGTCTTTTACTTCTGCCTTAGAAATTTAATTGAGTTTTATCTTCAAGACCTTTCCTGGAAATAAAATTAGTAGATTGTTGTCACCCAGTGTAAACAGTACATCAGAAGAAGGACTTACTACATGTGGGCTTTATTCTATAGCTTTTAGCTCATTACTCCTGCTTCACAGGCATGACACTTCCAAAGCAGCTGTATTTTCC
>VYZS01083705.1:0-13192 GCA_013400695.1 Neodrepanis coruscans | reverse complement strand
AAAGGCCTGCTAATCTCTGAATACAAGCAGACACAATTGCTTTCACATTGTCTGGTACTGCATTACACATACATGCCTCAAAATGAGAGAGGAAGAAAAAAATCCATAGTCAGTATATCTGTAGAACGATGTCCCTAGTGTTTCTGTTCTGTGATAAATTTAAGATGTTGTGGAACTAGTTATAGAGATTTGGGGTAAAATCAATGGGGCACATGTAGCTATTTCTGCAGAAATAGTTTTGGCATTGTATCTTATAATACCTTTGGAAATTGGACTATTTTTGTAACCCTAACGGACTGTGATATGTCTATATAGAAAGGCATAGGTTATGTGCACAAACTGCATATAAACATATGATCTATTCTACATCTCTATTTTAAGTCCTGCAGAATCATACCCAGATCACATAACCGTATTTAATTTGTACTTGCTTTGGTTTTTCTTTCTTATCTCTTATACATCTTCTGTTTCTCCCCTACTGTGACACCAGATGAAAAGGAAAAGATTGTTTGACCTCCCAAAATCCATTAGTCTGCCACCTGTGTTCATGTATCCAGATGTAATAATGCACATACTTGCATACAACTCATGCACATACCTCATTTGCTTCTGGACACATGGTCTACATCAGTCCAGAAATTTGTTGCACAGTCACACCTAGTCATATGCACATCTAGAAACATTCCATTACAAGCATGTCTGCATGCAAAGTCAGTTCACAGGCTTACTCCCTGTCAGGCTGTCAGGCTTAGTTAAAGGTGCAGGAAAAATTAGTAGGCCACTCCAAGTTTGTAATGCTTTTGACAGAGTAAGATTCTACACAAACAATGAAATGAGTGATCCAGCTACTCTTAACCTCCTTTCATATTGTATTTGTNGCTAATAACTCTCAAAAATGCTATCAGTCAAACAAATATTTACTATTAATAAGGTATATATTTTCTTGGCAGGATAAGAATTACATGTCTCATTCCCTTGAAGCTGTTTGCTACCAGATACTCTGATATTTTTTGGAACAGTCTTTGTAATGAAAAAGAGGCATGTATCATTCCCTTAGGGTGTCAGCTCTCTAGGTTGCTGGATAATGTTGGAAACAATGAGTCTCATATTCAAGCGTAGTTTTACCAAGATCCACCCTTCATTCTGTCAAGTCAGGATCCTGCTCAGATCTTTTATCACAGCATATGATGGAAAGAGAACTTATGTGCCTTTTATGTCTATATGTTTAGATATATATGACTAGGGTCTATTTAATGCTGAAAAGATAAGGACTAGATATTTTCATATATTGAAAAGAAATAGCTGATGAAAAATATTGATCTGATGTTCTGCCCAGGGGACTCTGTATCTTGGGACCTGGCTTGCTGCAGTTGGAACTCAATAATAATTTTCAAATAGTCATAAGAGGAGTCTGGGCTAGAAGTGTTTAAGTTACTAGCACTAGTAACAATGGATGCCTACTGCCAAATCCAGATCTAGCATTCACTTTGGAATTTGACCAGTCAAAGAAATAGGAAGGTAAGATTGTGTCTGTCAATTGCTTTTAACTGTAGGTGAATAATAATGAGTTCAGAGAAACCTGATGGTGAGAGACTACTAAGAGATAAGAAATTTGGAGCATGAATTGTATTACTGAGGAGTCTGTATGGCATCACCTTGTTCATGACAGTGCTGCCTTCTGTTTATGAGCCCTAAATCACCTCTTTTGTTTAGCCTGAGAGCTGTCTCTTGACAAGATCTATAATTCTCAGAGTTAGGAGGTCAAGAGAGCAATGCTGTAACACTCCTGAGTTAAGGGAAGACTGGATCCAGGTTTTGGAGGAGCTATGGTAGAAAACAGTATCTTCTTTGTCATTCTGGCCACTATGACAGAAGATTTTAAACACCACACTTCCATTGCTAACTAGCTAGCTTGTCTACCAATTGCTGGCTCTCCTGTATCTTTTCTCTACTGCTAACCCTAGAGAGTGAGTGAGGAGACAGAGAATCTCTTTATTATTTTGAATGCTTTAGACAGCAAATAGTTGCAGTGCATTTTATAGCCATCAACTCTCACCTAATTTAGTGGATACTCATTGATCTCCAGCAGAGAATTTTGAAATTATAATCAATATAAAGATGCCACAGACGAATAATAATAAACCTCTTAGGAGCTAGAAATACATTTAATGACTCAAGAGATTGAGTAAATAATATCAAATGTATGTGGTGAGAGCTGTCTGGATAACTGTGGTTACAGCTCCAGATAGCTCCTAAATATAGTCTACAAAATAAAAGAGAAGTAGATTTAGTCATTATTATTGGAGACTCTGCTCATGGGACTATATCAAATGCAGTTACAACAGCACAAAACATGAGAAACATGAAAGCTCTTGTTTCCCTTTTTTAAAAAAAGCCGTTGTTTTCTTTGATTTTTCTGGCAAAACATCCATATTTATATATGTGATGAGGATAAAGACATGGGATGTAAGCAGAAAAAAGAAAGCTCCAACAAAAAATAAGGAACACTTGTTCTAGAAGGAAGAATATTGTCCAGTTGAAGGATTGATATAAATGCCTGGGTGACTTTTACTGGTATCCAAACCCCTGCTTCACCAAGCTTCACATATGTGGGCCAGTGCCATATCTCATCAGCTAGTGTGGCTCAGGCCATAGAGGTAGGCAGCTGAAGAATCTGAACCCTAAAAGGGGCTAGAGCATCTAGGCCAGGCCTGTGCTATGTAATTCCATCTCTGATACTCATCTAGTTTTCCTGCATGGTCTTGGTCATATTCCACAGCATTTTTGCCTCCTTTATTTAATCAGTAAAAGTGGATGATATACCTGAGGGCTTCATTGAAAAGTTATTATCAACTAAGTAATACTTAAGGAGTTGAAATGCAAATTGCATACTCAGTCTGATTGGACAACACTCTTATCCATCAAGTGGCTGGGGATTTAATAACCTACAGTCACCTGCAATGCACTTGAGCAGTTGTGTGTGATCTGTCTCTTTTGAGCCTTTTGTTGGGTGCTGTTCCAAATGGAGAGGTGATAATGGGTTGAAGATTCCGATCTGTCTGACTTAGGCAAAGCAAGTGAGTTAATAGTTACATAGCTGTTTCTGCAGCCTGTCTCCATGCTGTCTTTCTGCAGGAGAATGGGTGGAGTGGAGGGAGCAGACTGCTGTCAGGGGATTGAGTAGGTCACCTCTGAGATCCTTTCAACCTGAATGATTTTGTGATTGCATGATTTGATGCATCTATTAAAGTGAGGTGTTTTTAGAAGTGTAATTAAGAAACAAAGAAAAAAGCCAGAAATCCATGAACATTTCTTCTATCCTTTCTGTTTTATTTTCTGTCAGTTTCAGAAGATTAGAGGACCATGTGTCTGCATGTCTCTTGATTACAGAGCAGCACCTAAGTGAGGAATACCCAGCCTTTTTTGCTGAATGCTTTTAACATTGGAGGAAAACTGCTTATGATAATTCTGCTCTTCTTACATTGCAGAAACTAGAGAAAGTTTGATGCTTCCTGGAGATGCACTGTATACATGTGTAGGTAAACCCCTATATGCTCCTGCATATGTACCAAGAAGAGCCCATATTACACCCGACAGCTGCCTTTGTCAGTGGCAATTCACATACAGCAGAAGCAAAGGTGGAGGACGTGATTTACTCTGGCTATAGCAAAAGTTTATTCCCAGCTGCCATCTTTTATGAAGACAATTTGGTCCATGTTAAACACATGCCACTGGTGATTCATTCAACTCCAATCCCTCTGCCTGCACCTGGCAGTCTCCCAGATTACCCCACAGATGAACAGGGACATCAGATGAATTGGTCTGTATGTAGCCTGTGGCCTGGAGATTGATGAGACTTACTGCCTCAATTACTATGACTATTCCTACTTTAAAGGCCTAAGCAGTGGCAAGAACAGATTTACCGAGTGCTTGAACTCTTCACAGTCTTGAACTATGTGACAGGCAGTGTTTAAAAATAGAAACCACAGCTCCCTTGTGCAGCCTCTTTCCCAGCGACTCCTCCCAGTGGATGAAGTCATGCCCACAGCTTGCTGCCCCATGAGCGGGCAGCCTGTCTCCAGCAGCGGCAGCAGGAGCCGGCAGGGCGAGCTTTAAAGGCTGTCAGAGGTTGGCGGGTCATCCGCCCAAAGGCAGGAAAGAAGGGGGAGAGAGGGAGAAAAATTGAAAAATAACCACAAAGAGAACAAGCTCTTTTTTGAAATTGGAAACTTTAAAGAAAAGATTTATGAACCTTTGGGTTTATGAAACCACCTGGTCCTTTGGAGTTTGCTGCTGGTTAAATTTGGTGGTTCAAAGTTTGGTGGTTGTTTTCTTCCATTAAAAAAAAAAAAAAAAAGACATTTAGAATAGTCTAATTCCACATGTGCATTGATCTTTTAAAACTGACGCCCACTTAACTTTCAGCTCAACTTGTAAAAATCACAAAGATTTAGGGGAAAAGGCTGTTACTTTTTAAGGGAAGCTTTGCCATTTGTGATGCGTGTTGAGCAGTGCGGCCCCTGAACTCCAGCTTTGCCGTCTGCTTAGTTTCCTCACCAGTGAGCAGCGTGACTTGTGCTGTGTTTTGACAGTTGGTGACCTCCGAACCCCCACTCCATAAAATGTTTAGACTGAGGAGGCCTGAGAGGAGCTCTCAGATGTGATGGTTGGCGTCTCTTTTTGAGACAGGCCCATCGTCCTTCCCCCAGCCCATATATAGCAGTGATATGGAGCCTGTAGGTTTTGTTCACACAGCAATTTGAGTCAGTCTTCCCCCCACACCGCTGGTTCTGGATTTTCAAAGACAAGAGGGGAAAAAAATAAGAGAATGCCAGATTAAGTATTTCATTTTACTTTTAGGATGAGATGATAATTGATCTTTGGGTCTCTGTCGTAATGCATGGCAGCAAAATGCTGTTTAAACTCTGCTTTTGCAGGAGCATCTGAAGCTAGAAGGGATTTCCAGACAGTTAGGAAGTCTGTCTGAGCAGCAGTGCTTCATTTTTTTGTGGCTCCTTTCTTTCTGGTGTTTTATATCAACTGATTATGCCTTATTAAAATATTTGTAGAGGCAGATAGTTATTAAATCTGGATGAATCATTTAGAATGAACAATTGATGCAGCACATTGCTTATTTTCCCTTAAGTTTGCAATTAAATACTGTGTTACTCTTAAACACATTATTTCAAAATTAGCTGTCAGTTACAGAAGTGAATATTTGTGGTCTGAGTTGATTTGCAAACATTTTTATGAAAAATATTGACAATTTCCACTGCTCTGGCTAGCTTTGGAGTCAGATGAGGTTATCTCTGTTCACTTGTTGGTGATGAAAGTATTTTGACATTAGTAATGTTGCGCCGGAACTTTCTGTTTGACTCTAAACAAATTTAATTTCAGGTTGTTAGGGCTTTACTGTAGACTTGAAAACATGCTAGAGAAGTATTTGTACATAATCAGGTATTTGAGATTAAAATTACTCTCTTGCCAAGCTTTCACTAAAGTGTTAATAGAAAGTGAAGGATGCGGGCCTTTATGGGCACCTAAACTAATTTAAGAACCTGCATGAATGAGTGAAAGCCTCAGTTTTACAACTAATGAAAATAACATCTCTTTCTTCTTTTTTCTGTTAATTTTACTTTGACATGGGCAACCTTGTAGCATAAGTGAGAGCTGTCTTATTACAGACTAATTACAGTCTATGGCAGGAGTTGAAGTAGTCATTGCAGCTGAAGCAATACTGAAGATATTTTGTTTCCAGACAAAAACAGAAAGAGCAGATAGAGTTCACTCCTGTAAACCAGGGAGAAGGTTTAAAGGGTCTGTTTCTAGATTTCCCTTGACTTCTGACCCTCCTGTCAAAGGTTACACTTGGCAGTGTAGCTTGTCCTCTGGCTTATTAATGCCTAGTATCACCTCATATACTCTGCTTCGCAGATTGAAGTTCACTAGTTTGGATCTTACTAACTCAGGCCCTAATTGCCAAGATCCATCTGTAAGCGGCAAAAACATGCCCGGTAAGAAACATTTTAAATGGTATTGGATTATTTTTTTTAACACAGTGATAATATTAATTCACATGCTAATTCTGCATTTTTGCTCTTCGCTTGGCATCTTACAGCTCTTGAAAGAGAGGAGTACGTGCTCTGACCTTTTTCAGAAAAGTGTGAGTTTTGCTGTTTGTTCAGTCTTATGCCAAAAGTTTGCTATAGAGATAAAAATTACTTCTCCACATTAATATGCTCCATGGCAAAAGAACTCAACTGATTTCCTGGAGATCTAGGTGAAATTTCAGACTCTTCCAATAAATCTTTTAAGTTTCTATGCAGGTCACTTAACAATTTTCTGCTATAGTTCTCTATGCGCGGAGAAATTGACCTTATTGCTCTTAATATTTCCATAAATGGCCAGAATTATCCCTATTTTTCTGATGGACCAGTTGAGGAAAAGTAAGAGATTATCAAGAGTAAGAAGGCAGAAAGAGATCTATTTATGTTCTCTTTCATTTTTTTTTTTAAATTTACTCGTCTCTCAGGCCATCTTTAGGTACAGGAAAAAGTGGAAATTCATTGTGGATGTCTGATTGCAGGCAGATAGGTCTATGAGCCTTCTTCTTATCATGAAGACATCAGAAGTTAATTTAACCTATACTGCCATCCCTTGATCCAGTTTTTCTCACCTTCATTCAAGAGCAAAGTTACCTGTCTCAGAAAAGTACATATTCCCTACAGGTACATATTTCCTGAAAGAAAAATTAGGTGGCTATGCCTTTTCACATTCACTTCTAGGACAGTGTATTCCTGTGTTTGGAAATATTAGAAGTATTATGTGGATCCTTTTGGTGTGATATTTTCAAATATAAATCTCGATGCCAGAGAAGGAAATACTTCTGCCTCATCCAATTCTTAGCAATTTAAATGAAAGCAAACTGAAAGAAATGAAAGGAGAAAAACTGACCAGTGTTGGAGGTATTGCCAACCTCTTCTGTGCTGTCCTGAAAGCCTCAACTGACGTTTCTGGCTATTTGGAGCAATGACAGCTTTGTCGTTCAGTTCCATAGGCCCAAGATACCATCCTCTGTTTATCCAGTTTCATTTCCCTTGTATTAGACTATCAGGAGCCAACTGTGGAAACAAATGTCTCAGTTGCTGGAGCTATCAAGTAATCAAGATATTACTCAAGAGGCTGAAGCGGTCTTGACTTTCAACCTGGGGTCCTTGAGACTGATGTGAAAGGATGCTTGCCCCACCTGTGGCTAATTAACAAAGCATATGTGAAACAGAACCCACGAGCTGTAATAATTTATTTCCCTTGGAAAAGAAAAGAAGAAGGAAAGGAAAGGGAAAGGGAAAGGGAAAGGGAAAGGGAAAGGGAAAGGGAAAGGGAAAGGGAAAGGAAGATATGCACCAGGCAATAGCCTTGTTGAGAAACAGTAACACAGTCACATTGTGGCATACAGTACAAATACCACATGTGCTGCTGGAGACCCAGGTCAGAAGTGCAAGCATATGTGAAGATCAGTGGGAGGAGAGCTCTGGAATGAAAAAATGTGTGCATCCTGCCTCAATGTTAAGATCTGTGTGTTTCTCTTACTCACTCAAAGGCTACTCCTGGGTGGTTCCTGGGATAACCATGTGCTCCTGGCCCCTGACAGGATTCTTTTTGAGATTTAGAAGTGATTTAGGTATACCCTCCAGGAAGACAAATATGCACCACATAGCTATAACATATTACAGGATTAATGCAACCAGAATGTAATGGGAAATATTTTTATATTGCTATTTATTTAATTACCTCTTTAATTTTATTTTCTGTTACTTTGTTTTATAGAGGTAACTACTCCTTCAATGTCTGCAAACTGAAATTAGGATATCGCAAAACATTTGACAACAGAATTCAAGATAAAAGTGCTATATGTACACACAAAATAGACACAATTATATGGATTATAAGACCGAATGTGACTTTATTTAGTGCACGTATACACATACCTACAGATAAATGTGAAAACAAGTCAAAGACAAGTCAAAGATCTTTTCTCAATATGCTTCTGGTACATGGATCTAGTAAAGATTCTTACAAAATTGTAAATGGTAAGTTAGAAGACACAGGTATACCCTATCTTGGTACAACAGAGATGGAGAATGACGTAAAACTGTATCAAGAACAGTGAGCTATGGAATAAAAAGCTATGATGTGTATCTAGGAGAAACTCCCAAGGTAATCTTATCTCTTTCTCACAGCTATGCTGATTACCATCAGTTTTTCTGAATTATTTGCCTTTCAAAATTATTTTCATTGAGGCGTGATTAGTCTCTTTCTCTTTACCTAGTGCTTACAAGGCTCAGCAGGATCCGTTTTGTGGAATATCTGAACTTGAGCTCATGGGATACAACTTTGAGAAATTCTGCTTGTTTTATATTTTCAATATTGATATCTTCTAGAAATTTGCTCTGCCTGTTTTTCACTATAGTGTACAATGAGACTGGGTTTTGATTTTGTTGCTCTTTGAGCATTGCAGTATCTATGGGCATCCATGGCTGCTAAAAACTTCATGTATGTTTATATATGTATACATTTATAAATATAACATGTACACTGGTTAATGAAAAAGAGCATTTATGAACTTTATGTACTTTAGTGGAACAACTAAGCACAAATCAAGGCATGAACTTTTTTTTTCTTCCTTTTGAGAATAACTTTCATCAAACAAAGAGAAGAATGATTGTCTCTACAAGACCTAGCTTTGCTATGATAACATATCAGTAAACCATTTTCTAGGATGAGCAGGTGCAACTCCAAGACAGTTGAGATTTGTGAAGGAGACGGTGAAAATATGACACTTTTATTTGGCTTTTTTCTCAATTTGCCTTATTTGGAAAAAAAGGTGTTATTCCTTATAGTAGGTAGATTTGGGGTGTCTTTGCAAAACTATTCAGAGAGAAGTAGTACCTCTGCATAGGCTCAACAAAGAATTGATTGTATATGCCATTATGTTCTTGAATAAATGGCAGAGGGTCCATGTAATAAACTCACAGTTAAAAATATCCTCTTGTATGATAATTGATTTCTTTTGATCAGTTTAGAATGCTTTTTACCCCACAGATACATATAATAAAAAGAGCCAGTAACATTTAACAGTGACTGGTATAAGCAAATAGTTATGTGCTATAACTCTTAATGCAGACATGGTAAATACATGATTTGGCATCTGTTTTTGTTTATATCAGGTGAGCAGAACTGCAATTTTCAAACTGTTATTTGTGGCTGAAGGAGAAATATCGTGCTGGTGCTTGTTCTGTTTCTCCCTGAGAGAACCTGTGTGGAAGAGGTTTTTTGGTAAAATAACCCAAAATATTTAATTAGAATTAAAAAAAAAAAACAAACCACAAAATCCAAAACAAAAAACCTAAACAACAACAACAACCATCCCCCCCCCCCCCAAAAAAAAAACCAAACAAAAAAACACAACCCCAAAACAAATTAAGAAAACCCCAAACCTTCATCTCAAACATTACCAAACACATAAATGTTTTCCAATGAACACTTCTCTGTGAAAACAGTTCTGGTTGCAAGCATATTATAGTTTTATGTTTTATTACAAAAGGGAGGATAGATGTGTTTGCAACAAGAGCTCATCAGAATGATAGTAAAAAAAGATGGTGTTTGCAAACCATATTTCCATTCCACTAAAAGTTTTTGAAAGATCCTGAACTTATTGATTTGAGCAACATGGACTATCTTTTAAAGATTTTTCTTCTAAAATTTTGCTCTGACTACAGTGATTTGAGAACTGAATATACATCACTGTAGTTAACTGAGGCTCAGCCAGTCACCACTAGATCTGACATTAGTGTGTCATTTGCTGCTGAATTGTGCAAGGCTGGACTGAACAGGGACCTAGTGGTTCCTTTGAGCGATGTTATGGCACAGAACATAAGTATTCCTTGCAGAACCTCAGACATGATGTGCTCTACTGGGAAATTACAACTGCTGCCTATTCTACTTATTCAAAGAAGCCAGGATCTGAAATTGCCTTTGAACAGACAAGCAAAGTATTTTCTCTCTGAGGTCATGTAATCAAATATGCAAAGCATTGAGTCCCTTTCTTAGCTTTAGTGTAACAACTATATTTTCTTATTTCATCACGGAACAAAATAAAGAACATCTTAGAACTATATTAATCTTTCCTAGTTCCCAATGAGGAAAAAGACAGATTTTTGTTTTCTTTTGCAGCTTGGCCTGTTACTTTCGCTGTAGTCTACATGTCTGTAAATTCACCAGTGTAGTCTGATAATTGATTACATTTCCTTATGATTTGCTGGAGAGTAAGTGCTACTAAGTATGTATGGTTGATCTCAGAATAACTTCATTTGATTTCAGGGAAGTTGTGCCTGCTTTGTATGAATTCAGTTGAGAATATAATAAGAATGTTTGTTTGAGTAATGATGCAATTTAAGTAGTTTTCAAATTAGTTACTAGTATCTGAAACTGTGAATAGTTACAGTTGATGTAAGAGTTACTAATCTTTTACCTGTACAATAAGACAACTGATCATCTCTCGATATGGTATTTTCTCTTCTCCCTTTTTTTCTGCACCCATGCTCTCTGGAGAAGTATGCTAAGTAGCCATTGCAGCTGATGATATTGTTTTATCAAATTTATAAGGAGTTAATAATGAACACTGCTAGTTCATTTACCTCTGAAGTACTCATGCAAACCTGTTATTAGGACACTTATATTATTTTGATGCTTCAAGCTCTTATTTCTGAAAACAAATTATTGACTCACAACTGCTTAAAAGAAACAAAATCTTTCTAATCGCTTACAAAAATACAGAAGTCAGCTGTTAAATTAGAGGATTAACTGGCTAGGATTGACTTTGCATATGGAAAGGCAGGAGGAAAAGGGCAGACTGAGTCATGTAACCGGCCTTGTTTATATCAGTAAGAGAGAGAGGAAAATTTAATTTAGTGCATGCAATTTAGCATGCAAAAGGTCAAACTACTGCTTGCTGCAGGTAGTTAATCAGAAAACTGCTATAATGTCCAACTCAAACAGTGTCAAGCAATAGAAATGCAAATATTTGCCCTTGCCCTGCAAGGCCGATTTCAGCCAATATTCATAAACTCCTCTTGCCTCTGTCCTGAGTATTTCACATGATACAAATTATTTTAATTAAATAAGAGTGTGTCTTTCCTCAGTCCTTTTATTGTCACCAGTAGGGTTAGAACAGAGTGTACAACAGAGCAGAAGTGCAGCTGGGGCGAGATGCCTCTTGGGTGGACTAAAGTTTGTTTTAATTGAATTTGAAAAACCCTACTGTCTGACACATGGCCTGTGCCATCTGACAGTGGAAAAAAAGCCTCAAATCAGTGACAACTGAGATGGGAGTAAGACTGTGACTATATTAGCTGAAAGCAGCTCTTAGTTTAGGTAAGGAAAGTGGGGGTGTGTGAGTTACTGGGAAGTTTTTTCTCAGTTGCTGGGAGCTTCCCTCCTTTTTCCTCTCGTTTTCTCTTCTGCCCTCTCCTTTACATTCTCTGTCACTTGAAGCTTTCATTTGGCATTTTCAACCCAGTGCAGATCATCATGGAGTAGTACAGCTTTTGAGTTAATTTTTGTGCCTGCTTTTTGTTTTATAGGTTGGTAACCTGGGAAACGTATTGCTTTGTTTTTTTTAAGATGATGAACATCTTTTAGTTCTTTACAAATTCCCAGATGTATGATGCAATTAGCCAAAAGATACCATTCTCCTGCCCCATTTTGACTTTTGTAAATATACAGAGTAACTTTCCCCCCAACACGCAGCTTCTCCCCCGCCCCCCACAAGCTCTCATAGGAAAACTACTTTCCTTCTAGGCCTAATCTACATAAACATTTTTATTCATCTTGTAGTGCTGCTCTCTGACATTCGTGTCTTAAAAAAAACTCCAAACAAACTTAAGTCTCAAATAAATTGGACTCAAATCAAATATTGCCATTAAATCTTAGATCTGATTGGGACGCTATATGTGTCAAGCTTAGAATTCACATTTTCCTCCTGGACATCACAAAATGGTGTCTAGTATAAAACTCATACTCTTAGAGCCAGTTGTACAAATGCTGCTGCTTTCTAATTTAGTGGAGCTACTCCCAAGCAGCTTATTCTAATTTTCCAAAGTCTGTCCTGGCTTACAGAACTGCTTCAGGTCATAAAGCATTGATTTTGCTCTGTGAACTCATTTGTGGTTTAGGTGCTGACTGACTATGGGCATCATCATTTCACAAAGTGAATGCCTTGTGGGAGGTGCAGAGTTCCTTCAGCTCACATTGTGTTTAAGGCAAATGTGAGGTAAATGGAAAGAGGTAGTAAAGACCTCGAGAAAGCCTCACTTCTCTATGGAGTATCACAATATTCTTGAGTTTTACTAGACACTGGTAGTCTTCAAACCTTTGATAGTGTAACTACTCAGACATAATCAAATGTAAACCTTATTTATTTATGCTCCTAGAAGGGAACAAATGCGGGGCTGGAATAATGTTCTTGAACTGTGTATTGGTGTCAAAGAGACAATACTATTTTTCACTGTGGCACGTTTTCCTTTTTAAATGATGATGTACTCAGACAGGGCACATTTAGGTCTATTTCCTGACTGCAGTATGCACTGGCTGGTGAAGGGACCTCATCAGGACTGTTCCTCTGCTCCAGGTCAGGACTGAACAGATGAGTTCTATATCTTGGCTGAGCTGTGGAGCAGAAACACAGCACTCACTGGAGTTCTGTAATGACACAGGCTGGAGAGTGGGAGTCCTAGCTGTGAAATGCAGCTGGTTATTTCCTGCCCTGCTGGTTGACTTTTTGCTTGCTTTTGCAGACAGAGCTGCACACCCACCTCTTCTTGTGCCATTCTTTTATCTTTCTATTGGCAAAAAAAAGAGTATGAAAACAAACAAACAAAAGCATTAAAAAATATGAAGGAGAGAGATAGCAAGATGGACAAATGAAACTTTCTATTTGCTTTTCATAAATGTTGAGGGAATCCACTGAATTTGACCTAAAAGGTCTAGCAAATATTGAATCTGCCTTCTTTACTCTGCTTAATAAAAAAGTTTAATTTATTTAATTGAAAATACAAGTGCAATTTCTTGATGGCACTTCCACTATTGTTGTTGTCTAGGTATCCACCATCGCACATGTAATGGTTTGGCTTAA
>VYZS01083704.1:123318-137995 GCA_013400695.1 Neodrepanis coruscans | reverse complement strand
ACACCCCCCGCACCTCCTCTCACGGGTGTCCCCGACACGTCCCGCGAAACACCCACAGCATCGCACCGCAAACACCGGCGCCGGGAGACGCCGCTCCGCACCGCGGGCACCGGCGCTGAACCCTGACGGGTGGAGCGCCACGACCTCCGGGAGAACGGGAAAAAGAAGTTGTTTTGGTTGTTTTTTTTGGCTGATCTTGGGAGGGCTTTTTTTTTTCCGCACTGAGTTAATCTTTAAAGTGCTCCAAAAGTCATCGGTGGTTTGCGTCATTTTTCCCGCGGCGTCAGAACGAGCGAATGAAAAATTCGCGTCATCGCAGCCTTTGGGTTCGCGGGGTTTGTGCGATTTGGGAAGAGCTGCTTCACGGAGCGGCTGGCGGGTTGTGTTGAAACAGATTTCCTTTAGGAACTCGGTCAGACCGAGTGGCGTGTGACACACGAGGTGGCACCTCGGGAGTTGTGACTGAGCACCACTGCAGCCCGTAAATGCAACGGAGCTGCAAGCTACGCCCTCCCGGGCTGACACAAACCGAGCCCGGAGGCGGAATGCCTTCTTCCAAACTATTTCAGAGTTTGAAAGTTTCCCACAGGATGAACAGCAGCTCAGGCACAGTGTACAGGTGCTGTTGGGTACGCTAAAATACAGAAATAATGCTCGTGAGTATTTCTGTGACAATTTTTTTAAAAATTTTTTTAAATCCTGATAGTTACGTTTTCTGTCCAATCCTGTTTAGGCACAGATTTAGCAGCCCACGGAGAACTCTTGCTGAAATGATTCTTCTGTTTCCAGCAGCAGCACTATCTAACATTCAAGAGTTTTCAGGAGAGCAGGACAGGCTACGTTTCCTTACCTCCGTGTGAGCACCTCACATCTTCTCTACTTACTTGTAAATCCTTCGTAATTCTACACCATCTCCTTCCGTGCTGCAAAACCAGTCAGTTTGGGCACGAAGTGTGGGAGGATGTCTCCCAAGGAACTCTCCGGGTTGTTACGTGAGTTTTTGTTTTGGTTTGGATTTTTTGGTGTGGTGTTTTTTTGCTTTTGTTTGTTTCGCTTTGTTGTTTTTTGTTTGTTTAGTTGTGTTGTTTTTTTGTTTCTGGTTTTTTTTAATGATCATAGTTTGCTGCCCCTGTTACCAGTGCTTCCTTGCAGACGCAGCAAAATCAAATCACATTCAACTTGTGAGACACAAGTGTAGTAAATGCTGAATATTTTCTCAAAGTACATCTATAGTTTTCCTGGTTTTAACCAGTCTAGGGAACTCTCTCAGCGCTTTTGGCAACCTTTGTGTAACTTGTGTCTGGTTTTATCTACTCCTGCCTTTTTGTTTCAAGGGAGTGATTTGTCCAGATTTTCTCCCATTATTTCCCCATTTTTTAATTTTCCACACTTCTCAAGGCCACTTGGTGACATTCCTTTCAGTCCAGTGCTTTCTAGTATAGATTTTAAGCCCCCAAATGAGAATGAAATGGCATTTTCAAGGAGAATTCTTATAGGTATCAGGCACTGGGCTGCCTTTCAGCACCCAATGGAACAAAGTGGATCTCTCAGTGCCAGTCAATTTCTGCCCTTGTCATGACCGTGCTGAATGTTCATGGAATGGCTCAGAGTGGGCTCTGATTGCAAACAAACCAGGGCCAGGACAACTGCTTGGGTACTTATGTCACAGCTTTATGCCTTTACACTCCAAATCTCATGAACACAGTTGCTGTAACCTGGGGAGGATTTGGGTTTCCAAACACTCTGCTGCTCCAGCCTGTGAACAGCTCGGCTGTTCCTGCCCCCTCAGAGGAAAACAGCTTCTGTCCACAGAAAGCCAAATGGCAACACATGAATGAAAAACATGATCAAGACCTTAATTTGTGAAACATCTCTGGTTTCCTTCAAGTGTTTGCTGGTGACATTTCAGGGCTACTCTGTAATTTGACAGTGGCTCGAGTTCTCATTTTTGGCCCACAGCCAGGTTCCAAATAAATAAAAGGCACTTAAATAGCTAATGAGCTTTCATCAAGGTGCCTCTAGCCCCTTCCTCTTGAGCAAGTCACTTGTTATCCCCACACCATCACAGGGATACTTTGTCTGACCTCACTGTGTGGAAAGAGGGGGATTAAAAATAGCCCCAAATTTAGGATATATGTAGGGATATTAATTTGGAAAATGCAGACATTTGGAACAACATATGCACATTTACTCTACAGGCAAAACATCACCTGATAAGGCTCTGTTTTAAAAAATTAAGCATCTTCCTTTCCAGTCAGAGCTTGATATAAAGGAGGAATATGGGATTTCGTGGAGATCCCAGGTGACTTGGAATATGAGCTTGAGTCCAGAGGATTTATTCTCATCCAGATCAGTTCTAAAAACATTACTTTAAGAATCTGTGTGGTCTCTGAAAAACTAATGGGACTGCTGCTGTGTTCCTGTTAAACAGGTACCTTTCCTTCATGAACTCTTAATTATTTTGCCTAGGAAGCTAAATTATGTCAATTGTGTAATAATAATAAAGCTAACCATGAGGGGTTTTTAAATACAAAACATTCATGTATCATCAATTCTGAGGCAGAGATGCTAACATAAAGGAAAAGTAGGGCATTTGCCAGCTAAGACATCTGATCCTATTGTGTTATTTTTCAATATTAATGAATAAGTAAACACAAATAGACTGCTTGTTGTTAGGTGAAGAGCAGCTGTCAAGATCAAATCCAGACAGCTGTTCCTGCTTTGAGATTTCAACTGTACAACGTTTTTTATAACTTCAGTAATTTGAAAATTTGTTTTCTTGGCTATATGCCTGGCCAAAGGATTTTGAAAAAAAATACCAGGAGTTCTTTCGGGGGGCGGGGGTGGTGGTGGTGGGGGAAGTGTTGATTCACTTAGGGTTGTAAATTAGATTTTGTCAAGAACTACAATTTTAGAGGGAGATGTCATCAACAGGTCAGTTCTTTAGCTCCTGCTTGCACCAGTTGCCCATATGAGTAACAGCATGTGTATTTTTTGAAGGTGCAAGTGTTCCCATAACTGGTAGTTTAAAGCAAACAGGTTAATAAAGAAATGTTATTTTCCTCTCTGCTTTATGTTTTAGGCCAAATAACAGATGACTACAAACAATGACAACAAAGTTTGATGGTAATAAAAATTGATATCATGATATTCATCCTGCCAGAATGAAGTACTCAAGTTACGTGACTCAGAGAGAGGGGACCCTGAACTGGTTTATTCCTAGGAACAAGATAGATCATTTATAGCCCAGCCTAAGAAATCCATCAGGGCTTAGCAGAGAATAACAACCTTTCTGAAACATTTTTAATTGACATTTCAAATGCTTTAAGAGGAAGATAATTCTCTTAAATTCTTAGGGATTGCTCAAATTCTATAGCAAAATGTCCATTCTCTATTACTGCTTAAACACCTTTAATGCAGTTTCTGAAGTGCTGCTCATTTCTTTGCAGCACTATTGCTTTCATACCTATTAAAGCCAGTAAGACTATTCTATGGGGATTTATATTAAGGCGATTTGAAGACACCATTAAGAAGATCAGTCCTCTCTGCCCGCCAGGCTGTTTTCTGTCAAGAAAGTTATCCCCTCCTCGTCCTGTCATTTGGGGCAGTTCTGAAAACAGAGGCCATGTGTTTGGAAACCCAAAAGAGAATTCTCCTCTGAACAAAGACCCCCCCCTTTCCTAGCAGCATGCGGAAAATTTTCAGATTTTATACTGATGTTTTCAGACTAATCTTTAGGGAAGAGGAAGTTAGTTACTCCTTTGGAGAGTGTTGTGGAGACCTGGTCTCAGGTGGGATCACTTAGGAGATAAAGTTTGCTCTTTGAAGTTCCTTACTGAACCTAGCACTCCTGAATAAGTGCATCTCTTTAACCCATTTGCTTCTGCATGGCTCTGAACACAGACATAGTTGGCTCAGAGAAAATGAAAAGTAATGGTGGGTAGTTAGGAGAGCATCTGTAGTGACTAGAAAGGAATGCTTCAGTGTGACAAGCATTTTCTCTTGACCTCTTTCTCAACAGGAATCAAGCAGGTAAGTGGGGATACCTGGGAATGGAATCACCTAGGGAAGCAAATTGATTTTTGTCAGGTTTCAGGAAAGAGGTGATGTCTTGGTGCCTGAAATCCTCTGCTGGGAGCAGTCAGCGTGGTTGGCATAGGGAGCATCAGGACTTCTTGTGGGAGCTTCCAGGAAGGATTTTCTTACAGGTGTAGGTGCTCTAAGCTCACATCCAGAACACTGCTAAATAAAAATAAGCAACCTGAGGCAGAATCTTTCCAGGTTAAAGCATCACACATTCTTTCTTTGGAAAGGTCTGTCCTCAGTGACACTACTTCTTTATCTACAGTATCAACAGACAAAACAAAGGCCCTTAGATTCCCTTTTCAGGGCAAAAAACATACATGATAAAAAAAGGATAAGAAAATAACGAGGGGCAGTGGGGAGAGAGAAAGAGTTATGTTCCCAGATTAAGGAGGACCTAGCTGAATAGCGAGATCAACCTAACACAAAGGTAGCCCTATGAGAGGAAAAAGGCATTTTGAGAAAGGTGTCCGAATTTCAGATTTCAGACTTTAGTGAGCCAAAAAACTGTGGAGAAAACATGTCTTTCTATGGGCAGTTTTTATTCAGCCAAAGCAAGGTGGTGGATGATGATACTTCTCTGAGCTCAAGTGCAGGTGATTGGTCTCATGAGGGAATAACATATTGCTGACCTTGTTGCCAAGCTGCCAGAGACAGACACAGTACTTACAATTCTTCTGGTGAGGAAGAAGAGCTGTGGGCAGACTTGGCTAACCAGGGAGAGGAGGCAGTAGGAGGATATTGTCCTTGAAGGAAATATGCAGAACTTGCAGTGCCAATCACAAGCTTTGATCAAACAGCCAAGAACCAAATGGAAGTCTACTGCCAAAATCTGGAGTGGGGACCTGGAGGCAAAATTTTTTGGAAATGTAGTAGGGAATGGAGTTGACTAACAAGGCCGCCACATTACAGAGATAACTTCAGATAGCTTAATTGGATTGAATCAGCTAATTGGACTGCAACAAATCAACCAAATTTAATGCTCCACATCCTGTAAAAAAACAAGCCAAGGGCAGGTAGAGGAAAAGGGCAGACAGGGAGAATGCAGCACAAAGGGAGGAGGCAGCAGGATATATCCCCCTTCCTTGGAGCAGAGGAATCCCATTCTGAAAATGAAAAGAAGATACGGGAAGGTGAAAGACTTTGCAGGAGGAAGGATTCACTCACAAAGACATGGAGATAAGGGGAGGACAGAAGCAAGATGGGCAAGCTTCAGGCAAAATTTGAGCAGATGTTGATCATGGGGATCCCCAAAAGCAAGTCAGGTGCCATAATGGATGTTCATAGTCAGGAATAAACTCTATAGGGTGATGAAAGAGACTTAAATAAACCCAAACCAGGACACGCATCTGACATTAGTGGCTTTCCTCAGGTCTGACTGCCTGTTCATATTGCAAATTACAGCATGCAGAGAAATCAAGGGTCCCAGATGCTGCCCACAGGGCAGAAATGGCAGAGCCTGAGCCAAAGAGCTAGTGTGCTACCAGAGGTGGTGAGCAAGAGCCCTGTGCTGCATGGGCACAGAGTGATTGATAGACATCTCAGGGCCAGCGGGAAAGCTCCTCTGTCTTCACTGACCCTGTGATGCAAGACCACCAAGGACATTTGCACCAGTGCCATGGGTATAGGAGAGAAGGGATGCAAAAGGACACTGCTCTGCAGAGAGAGAGAGAAGGTATTTTGAAACTTATTTTCATCTCCAGGAAAAATATATGAAGCCTCTCAGAAAGAAGAGGGTGGCTTTTGAATCAGTAAAGTTTAGGACTTCTGTACCACATAGCTTTATCTTCTAAAGAAATTTCTTTGGTTACAACCACAGTTGGGGGTTTCACTTCTTCAGTCACTGGGATGTGACTGGGTTCATCTGCGAGGGGTTATGGCTGATTAGGAGCTGTGGGAGGGGAGATACTCCAGCTGGGACTGAGCTCACCTGAGCAGGCTCAGGGCTTAGCCAGGCAGTGGTGCCCTGAAGCACGTGAGAAGTGTGGGGAAGTCAATCTCCCCACAGCAGGGTGGGTGAGCATGTATGGAGTGGCACCTCGAGCAATGGTATCCCCAGGTTGGGCTCACAGGGAAGCTGAATAAGAGCATCCTGCAGGGATGATCAGGCTGTGAGGAGGTGCCCTGGCATGACATTGTCCTTCAGGCTTGGGCACTTTTTGAAAAAACAGCTAAACAAATTGATTGTTATTTTCAAAGTGATTGCTATTCACAGAGGAACAAGCTGGTCAGAAACACTTCAAAAACTGGCCTTTTTAAACCAGCTAGCAGTGTGGTTTCTAAGATGCTATTTTGAGCATGCTGTCTAAACAAATCTCTATCCATAGCTGAACTGACTGACTCTTCTTGTCAGGATGACTACCCTTAGCAGTGGCTGAACCAGTCCTAATGCAAGGTTTCAAAAGCAAGAGCAATATTTACTAGTTGATTTGTGTTATCTATAGGAAGGAAATGGGAAAAGTGGATAGCTTTGGAAGTGGCCTCTTGTGCTGATCTTTCTTCCCTGAAAATGCCAGGGTTCAGTACTTGCACTCATTTGTTTGGGGAATCATGAATATCTAATTCATGCCATGTAATAAAAAGAAATTTTAACAAGTGCTAAATCCTTCCCACTTAAGACAACTGCTGGTAGGTGAGTAAAACAGTTCAAGGTTTCAGGTGCTTTTTTCTGTGCCATCTAGTACCAGCCATGGTCCCAGACAGACACAAGCTGCGGGTCTGATCAGCCTAGTTTTCCTTCTACTTCTAGATCCTCAAGCTGAGTCAGAACAGAGAAACACAACACATTTAGCCACACAAAGAAGGCAGGAAGAGTGGCTCAGCTGAAACCCTCAGGAACAAGGATATTGGTGCCCATCAAGCAGATATTGACCTGTGAAGGCCCAGGTCTTTCCCAGTTGTGTGTGGGTGTAAGTGTTCAAATGCTTCTCACTTACATAGTTGGACCAAGTTTACTGTCTTATAAAACACATCTCGCTGTAAATTAGAATAAGTAGCCATTCATAGGAGGCCTGCAAAACAGGAGGGATTTTGTTTCTGCCATTCTTTAAGGCGGCAGCAGCCCTTTAAAACCTCTTTTATAAGCTTCAGTAAACGGGCTCCCAGCATGCTCCTTACACGGAGTCAGCATATAGATGCTGACTGAGGCACTGAAAACACCACTTTGAGAGTGTGCTGGGAGGCTTGGGGGACAGATACCAATGGCTGAACTCAAGAGTCTGCTTCAAATCGGTGTCACATTTTTATCTATCCTTAGACAGACTGGGATGTCTGGTGTGAGCCTTGTACAGGCATAATGTGCCAGAGACTCATCTGAAATAGGTCAGTGCCACAGTCCACTTTCCTTCAAGCCTCCTGCATGGGTCCCCCTACACGTAACAGCAGATGCTTTAGCTGTGGTAAATACTGTGTTTGTTTGTAATCTCTGAGCCATGACAGTCCCCTCCCCTGCCCATGGTGCCAGGCTCTCAATGTTCTTATGGTTGCCATGCTCCTGTGCTGGCTTTTACACCCATCCCACCTTCTCGGGGACAGCAGGGATCAGAGGTGCTGCCACAACTTTCTGCCTTTCAAATATTTTGGTGTATTTTCATGCTGACCAGCTTCTGCTCTGCAACAGCACCCCTCCTTGCTAGGTTTATATAATCTACCGTCATCACTGCTTCCTGTGCCACATGTTTTTAGTGCTTTAAATGCACAGAGAAAGACTCAGACTCCTCTTCAACACGAATGTGCTTCAGGCAAGTCATACTCTAAATGATCCAGGACCCTTTATAGGGTAGCAGTTATTGGCAGCAGTTATTAATTTTCCATTTGCCAAGTCTGTCATGGTAGGTAGACGAGCAGAAAATGNCCCTCCTTGCTAGGTTTATATAATCTACCATCATCACTGCTTCCTGTGCCACATGTTTTTAGTGCTTTAAATGCACAGAGAAAGACTCAGACTCCTCTTCAACACGAATGTGCTTCAGGCAAGTCATACTCTAAATGATCCAGGACCCTTTATAGGCAAAGGGTAGCAGTTATTGGTAGCAGTTATTAATTTTCCATTTGCCAAGTCTGTCATGGTAGGTAGACGAGCAGAAAATGCCATCTGCCTGTGTAAAATTCACATACAGTCCTTGCAAAAACATTGAGAGTAGCTGGCTATAGCATCTTAACTACATTCCTTGTAGAAATTAAATCTGAGTTGCTGGAGTGCAATCTGTTACCATGAATGTCAAAAACCTACTAAGTGGTTAGTCTGATGTGGTGGAGTAACTGCTACTTTAGACTTGAGAACATCCATAAGCCTCTTTAAGAAGCATGACATGTTTTCTTCACTGCTTGTTCTCTGTCAGCACTGAGGGCTTCCAAAACTCACCTCTGTTCTATGTATGGTCCTGGTGTTTCCCTCTCCATAAATAGGAAATGGAAGTACCCACTTTCTCTGGGTGAAAACGATCTGATCTAGATTGTATCAGATATACCTTAGTAAAAAGGTTATAAAACACTTGTCAGCTTTTATGTCTCATATTGTTCACCAACACAGGATGCCCAGGGTGTAACAGAAAGCAAAACTGATAGATAGAATAAAACAAACTGATAACTACTCCCTGATAATTTCTTCTGGACTGTGCAGCTTATAGGTCAAAGAGCAGTTTAATCTGGACACGTGTTCATTGTAGTAAAAATTCCAGGAACAAGACTGGATTCTGACAAAAAGTAACATAATGGACCAAAGTTTTTCACTAGACACAGAGATAAAATCTTCTCCCAACACTAAAACAAGACAGAAACTGTGATTCTTGATTTGACAAAAGAATGCAATGATGTCTTTGATCCTTTTCTGCTTCCAAGATTGCAAACATATTGAGGCTATTTTTCCTCGTGGATCTGATTCTTTGGGACAAGTAAATGAAACTGAGATCGTAGAATGAGATTAATTCCTAGACAATTCAAAGAAAATGCATCTTAAAATATCTGTTCTCATATTGAACTTTTCCCAACTCTTTATGAATTTTTTGTTTTCCGAAACCCTACCAACCATAGTAGTGTATAGGTTCACATTGAGCTGCCTACACAAATCTTGTAAAGGTTGTTCAAAACTTAGAAGGCAGAAATTGTCTCTCAAGTAAGCACATGGGCTTAATAGTTTTTAATGCCATAGAGGCTGGTGCTAGCTGTCTGATATCAGTTTGGGGACTTCAGTTCTTTGGGTGGATAAATGATTCCTATTCAAAATAAATTAGATGAAGTTGAATCAATCTATGAGGACAGCACCAGAAGTCTAACCCAAAAAACATCACAACTAGAGGATTGCCAGTCTTCTCTCAATTCCCAACTCTAGCGGGTGTCAGAGCACCACCTTCCTCACTAATAATATGTCCACCATATAAGAGAAAGAACCTACATGGTCTGTCTCTGCTGAAGGTTTTTGACACAGGCCTTTCAGCAAAGAACAGATCTTGATTACATTATTGAGCCAGTCTTGGTGGACTTTTAAGTCTGGCTTTATCTTTGAATTTCAAGGATTTTACTCACGTCATTCCCCTGCTCAGCTGTTNATATCAGTTTGGGGACTTCAGTTCTTTGGGTGGATAAATGATTCCTATTCAAAATAAATTAGATGAAGTTGAATCAATCTATGAGGACAGCACCAGAAGTCTAACCCAAAAAACATCACAACTAGAGGATTGCCAGTCTTCTCTCAATTCCCAACTCTAGCGGGTGTCAGAGCACCACCTTCCTCACTAATAATATGTCCACCATATAAGAGAAAGAACCTACATGGTCTGTCTCTGCTGAAGGTTTTTGACACAGGCCTTTCAGCAAAGAACAGATCTTGATTACGTTATTGAGCCAGTCTTGGTGGACTTTTTTAAGTCTGGCTTTATCTTTGAATTTCAAGGATTTTACTCACATGTCATTCCCCTGCTCAGCTGTTAGGAAAAAAAATAAAGGTACATCCTCACTCGAGCTTTTTCCTCCTTCCTCCTCCTCAGAGGAAAGGACATGCTGTTGTGTTGACATGCTGCTGTGGTCTCTGCTGTTGCTTCTCCTCCAGCCTTCATCCAGGTCTCTGACTTGCACTCCAGCACAACAGCATGGACTGAGCACCAGTGTTTTGCCCACTCTTCTGGCACCATTTTGTTGTCCCTTGCCTTTCTCGCTGTAGAAACATTGTGGAAGAGCACTGGCTGTCTGCCTGTGAACCTCATCCCTCCACCAGCCCTGGCCTCATCCATGCTGCTGTGCAGGCTGCCTCAGGGCTGGCAACCCTGTAGATCTCAGCTGCAGTTTTGTTTCTGCATAAAAGCAGAAGCGCTTCTCTAAATGTCTCCACAATTTCCTTTTAAGAAACAGGTGTGTAGGATTGCCCATACTCTTCTGCTCAGAAAGTCTAGAATACACACTAGGCTTCATGTGCTCTTGTAATCCCAGAGTTTAGTTACCTTTAAAGTCCCTTTTAAAGGTTTGATAGACTCAGATTAGAGTGTTCAGAAATTGGATCAAATCCTTTCAAGCTAGTCTGGCATTGCCACAACTGAAGAATTAAATCAGTCCTGTTCCTTAATATCTTTGTCAGGTACAAGGAACAACCAAGGAGTTTCCTTCACTTGTTTTTGCACCAAGGGTTTATTTTGTGCTTGTATGAAACATGCTTGAGTTTTGATATTAATGTGAATACACAGGAGCTGTTTGTCCTAATATTGGACTCCACTTTGTTCCTGTCTTCACATTTTTTACATTGCATTCTTTTTTTTTACATTACAGCAGATCTGCTGTTGAATATGTATTGTGCATTTAGCCAGAGATTCAAGAACACTCTCCTGTCTCATCAAAACCTTTTTCTCGTGATTTAATATGTTTTGTCTTCCTATTTCCTTGCTACTTGTGCTACGAAAACAATGCCCTTGGACAAGTTTTGTTTCATTGCATATACCACACCCTGTATATCTATGCTAACTCCAGAGATGGGCAAAGCACAATGCAAAGGCAGCTCTGGCCCCTGCCAGCTGTTTGTCTTGATGCTTTTCATAAATTTTTAATTGTACACACTTCTGCTTGTCCACAGCTTAATTCTTTCATGAAGAAAGCCTGGTATGCACTTGATTTGCAGTCTTTCACTTCTTAGCAAGCAAAATCCTGTTTTATAACAGACTTTTTGTTACTTGGGTGCTGGATATACCACAGAACAATATTTTAATAAATGTTATTTACATTTCTCAGGGTAGCTAGAGGGGTTTTGGTTTTAATTAGCTGAGTAAGAGAGTCATGAGTGATTATACAGGCACAAACAGAGCTGCTACCATCATCTACTAGCTCCTTGCCCATGGGCTCCTGTGCCAATACAGGAAAAAATAGTACAGGCCCCTGCAGGCAAATATTTTTTGAAAGAAGGGGAAGGGGAAATCGATTAAGGTGTTACAGTGTGTATTGTGCCTGGAGTCCTCAAGAGTATTTCCTTATCTGATTAATTGACTAAGCCAGAGGTAGAAAGTCTCTTTCACATTTGGGAGGAGCAAAGGGAGTGCCATCCTACCATCCTTCCCAAACCAGTACTTTGGTGGGGGTAGTCAGGGAGATACTTTCATGGAAACACTGCCTGCTGAGAACCATTTCAATGAACTATGGACTCGTCCTTAGTTCTGCTTCCTTCTTCTTCCCTTCCTAACCCTTACTCTCAGCATGAAAGTAAAAGTCACTCAGAATCCCCCTGTGTATGAAACCTGGAAGAAACAAGGTCCAGGGGAGAGAGGGGCATACCAGAAAGCTCTTTGAGAAGGGACCTTGCTCAGTAGCTCAACTTAGAACATTGGCAGGAACATGGGCAGCTTGGATGGCAAAAGAACCAGACAAGGCATTAGGCTTGCAGTGCCTGGAAAAACTTGTAAGTAGTCCTGCATAATTTCTTGCATGAAAATTTCCAAACACTTTAGATGCTTCCAGGAGCTGGTACCATTGCAAACAAATTTAACTTCCAATATCAAAGCAAAACTGCATTCAGCTAAAAGCCCAGTGTGAGTAGAAGGTGGATGTGTGATGGATGCATCTAGGTGAAAAATGCTTCTGATATCTAGATCCTGGAAGGCCTGTGAAGGGGAGAAAATGGACTAGCCTGTACTGTTGTCTTCTACTGATAGTTCCTGCTCTACCATGGCAAATGAGGTCTCAAATTTGCCCACAAATGTAATCTGTGATGCTGGGCTGGGAGGGATCTATCCAGAACATCCTGCACTTCATGATAAGACAAGCCATGAAGTTCACAACTCTACCCAGAGTCAACCCTGGCAGTTTCCACAGTCAATCTCCTGCTTGTCAGCCCCTATGTGCTGCTACTTCTCTCTTGCAGGTTACCTTAACCAAGAGATGAACACAAGGCTTTTGAATATCTTCTTTAGAACAAGCCTGAACCTTCATAGAGATAACTATTTGTACTTAAAATGCTGAGATCACCTACAAGTAAACTCTTATGTGTAAGAGTGGGACTATCTTAATAAACATTGTGTGTTGAAAGCAGCAACAATAGTCACTTTATTATTTTCCCATAAGAGAGTTACTTCTCTTCGGTGCACAAACTAATAGGTTTTGCAGGGTACAGTGGTCATGAATGCCTGTCTAAACTCATCAATTGTAGGAACTTTCACTGACTTCAGCAAGCCATGGTGGATCAACTTGTATTTGCTCTTCCCAGGACACACATTTGAATTGAAGATCAGCTAGTTCATTCCTCACTTTTTAGCATTGTGCCAATTAAACACAAATGACTAAGCCCAGAGCAGCTATCCTATTTCTCACTGAACATGGCTATCCACACTACCCCTGTCTAGCACAAATTCCTGCTGACATCTGAAATTCTCTTCTAACAAAGTCCATGCTGAGGATGAACTAAATATCTTCTCTGGTCTGCAAGTTTTTCCTAATTTTCACATGTTCCTGTTATCATGAATGGAAACCTTTTCCATAGCTTTAAGAACATGAAAGCTGGGCAGAGCCATGGGACAATATTTCTACTTACGTTCCCTGAATGCAGTTTTCCTGAAAGTAATTTTATGGACTGGGGGAAAATGTCCTGTGCACCACACCCACTTTCAGCCAACTTCATACTATTTATACAGTCAGGAACCACAAACTATTAGAAAGAATGTTAGATCTCAGACAAGCCAGTAGCCACACTAATTCCAAATTGGTGGGTTCATATTCATGGTCCAATTTAGAACATATCCTATTTATTTCATGGGATAATGACAGCATGTATTCAAGCAGGTAAACTTAATTCAGGTGAGAGCATTAAGCAGGAGAAACAGGCTAAGGAGACTTCATGGAAGAGTTCACAGCCATCTCAAGTACAGCAGCACAGTTTTCAGATTGAGTTCTCTGTTTGTTTAAATTAAATCCTTGCCTTTAGAAAGCAAGCAAGCAAACAAACAACACCACTACAAAGATATTTCTTGGTTGTACTGATAATTTCTGACTATTATTGGAAATCTCTTGAGAGCACTTCATATGTCATCCACCATGCATTTTCTGGTATGAGTGATAATCTTTTTGGGCTTGCAGTGAGCAGGGACAGGTTGTGTGGCAGAGAGGGGACAAGATTAACTTGATGTTCATGAATGTTTGTACCCCCTGGAAGAGCTATAGTCTCAAGATGGAAAACCAGGAAAAGGTGCTTTTATAAAGTATCTGTTTCCTCTTCCTCCCTTTTGGAAGGGAATCAGCTGCCATCCTCACACAACAGCCAAGCAAGTATTTATTTGCATTTCTGCAGTGCTTAATCACATTGCAGATTGTAACCATAATTACTGTATTGTAGCTAAGTAGGAAGAAAGCCTGTTATTCTGTCCTAATGATTACAAAACTCTAACCATGCACAGTTTGACAGACTTGTACATGTCTACACCACCACAAATCAGCAGGTTTTACCAATGCCTTTAAACTTGATTTAACCACAGATGAGACTTCAGGGCACTTCTGTCACAGTAGCATTGAAAAGCAGCTCTCAGTCACACACACCAGTGGATTCTGGACGAGCAGTTGCTGACCCCAAGGCTGAACAACCTTGCTGAGACTGAGACTGGCTATGGTGAAGTCCCAAAGCTCTGCACATCAGGTCTTTACCTGCAAGATGGGATATGCTGTAAGCAAATTGCTTAAAGTTCTTGGTGGAAGTCTGGGAGACCCAAAAAGTGAAGCCATGTTTTCTGGTCTCTATCCTGTGCCTCTGTGAGACAATAAGGAATTTGTTTTCATATCTAAATTATCAATAAATTGTAAAAAAAACCCAACTGTGTGCATTCATCACCTTTAGATTTTACTCTTGTAAACTCTTTATTCATTTGATGTGTAAAGAACATGACAATATATCACTTGGATGCCTTTGAAGGAATGAACTGAGAACAGTGCTGGGGGGAATATTCATAATGATTAATGCTAGCCTTCAAGGACAAACTGCCTCTGTTGAACTTCTCTAGGCATAATTAAAAGCAGCAAAGTGAGGTTTCTCCTTGCAAGGCCTACTGAAGGAGCCCATCTCTTCCCTCTGGCTGCAGGAGCAGGGTAAGAAAAATGGCTTCTCTAGACTAGCACCAGCCTTTGGGGAAACCTGTTG
>VYZS01083704.1:72336-109801 GCA_013400695.1 Neodrepanis coruscans | reverse complement strand
GCTACTCTACCCTAATCACCAGCCTACCTTCTTTCTGAGTAGAAAAGCACCTGTTGGAACATTCATCTATGAATAAATCATAAGAATCTGAAGTACTCTTAAATTTTTGCATAGATTAACACTCTTCCCTTACACACAGTTTAGTATTTTTCATCTTTCATCTGGTTTCTCATTGCCTTTAAGCAACATGGAGCAGAGGCATGGCAGGAGAGATGGCACCCTAGCTGATGACAATCCAAGATCTGTGTGTGAGTAGTGATTTTTCCCTAATCTTTCTTCTCCTTCTGCCTCCCAATCACATAGCAGTTTACCTATGAAATCCCAGATGAAGACATTCTTATGAAAAATGCGAGCTGATTTGAATCCATGGTGGAAGACCTGCTCCAGTGCTGCAACCAGACCATTTTCTCCACACAGCAGAATGGTAAGGCTCCCCCTCTGTGGAAAAGGGAGAGTTGATAAGTACAACACACCTTGTTTGTATGCCAGAAACCAAATCTAAAGGTAGTACATCTACTGGTACTTCAGTTCCAGTTCTATTTATAAAAATATGCAGGCAAGTAATGAAAAGTAGGAATTACCTCTTTCTCTGGCTTGTGAAAGTGTTTCACAATATTATTCACAGCTTCCCCAATTCCCTCTTGGATCTGTCCTGCATTAGGCTCTGTAAAATGATGGAGAACGTATTAGCTGAAGTGGTGGTTTTTAAATGCTGCATTACTCTCAGAGGCTAATCTTTCCTTGCTTGACATTTCAGCAGTCATGAGATCTAATTTTACAGGAGCTGGACAGATTTATGAACAGGATCTACACTCTGCTCATCTCCATGCTTTAGCAGAGAATGCCTCATGTGACCCTTTCAGTCACATATCCTGCTGTAGCCAGGTGCAGTTCCTCATAAAAGATAATTTTAGGGATATAAAGTTGATGTCCCCTAGGGTTCCCCTGGAGATATGCTCCTCCAGAAAGCAGTTCACACCATCCACATCAAGCTTGGAACTGCCCTTCAGAGAGAACTTCCCACTGACTGCAAAGTGAGCTGGGAAGCTGAGCAGCATCAGCTACTGCAAATTCTGCTGCCTCCTCCTCCCTCATCTCACATCTCCATGCTCCAAAGAAAGAGATTATTATCTCTCAACTGTCAAACAGGGACAAGTGTACCTCACAGAGCAATCAGAAACATGGGCAGGAAAAAGTCATCAGCTTGCAGCTGTCCGTCTGCACCAACCCTGGCTTCAGCACAACCTCTCCTGTTCACAGGAGCTTTTTTTTTTTTCTCAGCAGTTGCTGCCCCCTTCTCTAGGGCCCTGGGGAGAAAGGAAAGGACTTACTGTTGTTCTTCCCTGTGAGGGAAGTGATGCTCAGTCGTCGAGTCACAGTAGGAGATTTCTGCTGGGGTGGGGTACGACACTGCTTTCCCAGCTCTTCCTCAGACGTGGAGGACACCAGCTCTCCAATGAGTATTCGCTCCAAACTGCCATCATCAACACCTTTTCCCAGCCATCGGCCACAGGGAAACCTGCCACACACGGGGACAAGCACAGGTCAGACACATGGGTAGTGGGGTTTGATGTCCAAGCTAGAAGGACAGCTAACACCCAGTAAACACTGACAATACCCAGGGGACTACTCTGTAACCAGAAACTTCTCACAGAGTAGAACTCTGCAGGCAGCATCTCCTCTACCACAACTGATTATCCTTATGAACAAGGAAATATGCAATGCTCAGATTATACACATATTTCATGGTCCACATCTTGTTTTCTGCTGAGTTATTTTTCACCTGCAACCACAACTGATTTTCAGCCTTTAAAAACACTGTCATGATTAACAACTACAACCCCAGATGAAGCTGTGACATCTCCTTATACTCAAAACTGACCTCATATGTTATTGCTGTACTCTGATTCCACACATAGTCCTAATGAAATCCACACATAGGTCCAGACCCCAGTCCTTGTAGCCCACTTTCTCCTGCTTTCCCCTATACACTGTGGCCAACCCTGAGGTCTGGATCTCACCTCTCTGAATTCTAGATTTCCAAGTTCACATTTAAAACAAATTAAGTCTGCTTAGCCAGATGTTTTGTAAAACCAATGATGAATTAGATTGTTTCAACACAGAGGTATGTACTCAATAGATGATTAAGAAATCACCAAAACCTTTCTTTTGTAATCAGAGTTTCTTAAAAGAAAAGAAAGATTTGCCATAAACTGTGATTCCACCTCTTGGTGTTTAAAGAGTTAATTTGTGCACAATCTTACCATGCTACTTTAAATCAAGAGATTTCATTATTAGACATAAACATATGAATCACTTCAAAGCATCTATACTGGTTGTCCTGTCTCAGAAAGATCCAAAGAAAAACTCTACATTCAAATCTCATTTAATATTTATCAAATTATCTGACTTCAACTAGGCCTTCTGACATGAGAGAACTGGGGGTGTGGGAGACAACCCAACCCTAGCAGGGACCCAAATCAGCCCACAGTGTACTGTCAACTAAGGAGAAAGTGAACGCCTTCTTGCTTTCTCTAAATTCAACAGGTAAGAATTTCAGACAAAGAAAATGAAAACTTGTTGCTTACTTGTATGTGTGTCCTGTTATTTCATTTCTGACCATGACACAATCAACCAGCCACTTGGCCAGCAGCCCTGAGTTGTCATGACCAATCTGAACGGTTGTCAGCTTTCCCAAGTTCTGGCACTGAAATGAGTAACAGTTTTTACTTAATTTAAAAAACGACAGAAAACACACACCCCCACCACATGCACACATATGGTCTCAAATGGATGCTTTTATTCAGTTTCCTTTGAATTACAGAGCAATTATTTTCAACCAAACATGCAGAGCATTTTGAAAAGCAGCATCATTATTGTAAGACAGAAGAAAAGAAAATAAACTATTAAAAACTTATAAGAGACTATACTCTCTGTTTTGAGCATTCATTCTGAATATTTCTGAGAAGTATTAATTACAAATTTCTGAGCTAAGGTGATAAGAAGGTGTGCTTTTGTACAAGAAATATATCTTCAATAAATACAGCTTTTCAAAAATGCATTTTGAACATACTCTCCTTCAGTTGACTCACTGTACACTATGAAGCAGTCCCTAGATCCTTTATTATTTTCAAAGACTGATTTGCTTATTGTTGGGTCAAACAAAAATCACTAACATGAGATTCAGCATCATAAAGACACAGAAAAAGGAAAACGAGGGACTGTGAATTCCAGTGATCTATGTAATTATAGGTGGGGCCGGCAGCAACATCTGTTAATGTCACCTAAACACTTCCCTTGCAAAACCTCGGTTTTCATTGCTTCTAATACTGCCAAACAAGCAGCTGACATTTTCCATACTGGGTGGCTATGCAAGTTGATATTTTAGAAAATTTCAGCCAAAGGAATAATCCAGAACAGCATCAATATGGTCTTTAGAAATACCATAATATGTCATTTTGCGCTTAGAAGACGGAAGATCTTTTCTACAAAGTAGTAATATCTTAGAGAGAGGCAGGCATTTATCACAAAAATATCCCCTCTGTCAAAATGTGACCATATTTGGCAAGAGATTTCTTTTGCTATTGTTGTTGAAGGTCAGTCTGCAAATGCTCAATGAATGCAACCCTAATTTTAGTAGCAGATTTTCCTATGAAATCACCCCTTAATGGATATGGTACAGCCCAGAGCTACAGGAGCTTGATGGGGCTTTCCCTGCAATCAGCTGCTTTGGCATGGCACCAAGCCAACCTGTAACTGATGGGTGGAAAAGCAGAGGGGAATGACTGGGTAATCAAATGAGAGAAAACCCCAGCAAACTCAGGGAAGAGAGCCCGGTGGGGATAGCATCTCTCAGTTTGCCAGGGACAGCACCTGAGGCTGGGCTGTTGAAGAGCTCAGGGGTTAGAACTGGCTGGTTGGAAGGAAAACAGTAATGCTGGAGCAGCAGGAGAAATTTGGGACTGGCCAGAGGTAGAAAGGGAGCTGGGTGGTGCCAAGTGGAAAGACAGACTGAAAGAAGGGAAAAGAAACTCGGAAGGGAGATGAGTTGTAAACGAGTGCTGAAAATGAAAAATAGGCAAGGAGGCATGGAAGGGAATGAGACATGGAAATAGACTGACTAGATGAAAGTCCTGGGCTGGGACAGGGACAGCAGTGAGGCCTGTGGTTAGAAGTGGTATGTGCTAACAAAAAACCTTTGTCTCACACAGGAGGGGCAGGCAGCACTATTTTCCTGTGCATATTTGAGCATACAGTGACCTTGAAAACTGGGACAGAATCTGAAATTAACAATCTGCTCTTAACAACCCCTGACCAAATTAATGTTTATCTGGAAGCACATTCAAGTCGATAAGTAAAACATAAAGAGCATGTACTCACCTCAAATGTCATTTCAAGGTGGTTTTTAGGAATCTGCATTACGCCAGTGTCTCCTAGTTCTCCTGACACACATATCCATGGATTTGATGTGGTTATTGCATTGCTTAGTTTTTTGATGGGAATTATCACTGACCTGTAAGGGATCACTGAGAACAGGAAGGGTGGGGGGAAAGTACGTTAGTCTTGATTTCTTTTTTTTCTTTCTTTTTTCTGTACAGTAAACGCAATTTCTGGAGCAAATCACGTCTTTCCCTGGACGGTAGGTTCTTGTCTCCTGTCTCAGCAGCTGAACAAGGACCCCTTGGTGTTCGCAGAGGGGGCGGCGGTGCCGCACGGTGGTGCTGCAGCCCTGCGGCAGAGCCGGTCGCCGCAGAGATGGCTCCGGAATCTGCCCAGGAAAGGGACAAACTCGCCTGCGGCAGGATGCGAGGAGGGTGGGGCACACGGCAGGATACGAGGGAAAGGAACGTCAGAATCATTGAACAGTCTGGTTTAGTAGAGACTTCTAGAGACCATCTAGTCCAACCCCCTCTGCAATGAGCAGGGGCGTCTTCAGCTAGACCAGGTTGCTCAGAGCCTTGTCCAACCTGATCTTGAACGTTTCCAGGGATGGGGCATCCACAGCTCCTCCGGGCAACCTGTGCCAGGGTCTCACCACCCGCAGTGTAAAACCCTTCTTCCTTGTATCTAATCTAAATTCACTCTCTTTTAGTTTAAAACAGTTACCCCATGTCCTATTGCAACAGGCCCTGATAAAATGTTTATCCCCATCTTCTTGTGTACAGGCCCCCTTCAAGTACCAAAAAGCTGCAATAAGAAATGCTGGCATGGTTGGTAATGCCACAGTCAAAGTCTCAAGTCTTATGTGCCTCTGTGGACATCCTCCCATTATTCTTACTGTTCTATTCTTACTCTTTTGCTTTTAAATCTGTACCACCCATTCATGCTTAAGACAAGGACTGCCACTCACTCTAATCTATATTTGACTCCGATACTGCACCTCTAGCACTGCAAGATTCTCTCTTTCCATATGTTTCACAAGCTGCCCTTTTGACTAGGGAAGCTAAGCCAACATTTTTTACTTTTGTGTGCCATCCAATGATACTGCACTCAAAAAAAAATACCCTAAAATTCCAAGCACTTGTCCTACAGGGGAAAGCTCTCAAGCTGGATGCCCTGCAGGAATAAGGCAATCAAGGATGAATAAATGTCTTTGCGCTGTGCTAGTTCTGAGGGAGTTTATTGCTTTAAGAGGAGAAAAAGTAGAATGAGTGCCTGCTTTGACAGCCATGTAAATCTTGCTTCACTTCACTCTGCACAGGCAGAGAAGTGAAGATTAAGGACTGCCCAGGTGAATCCAAATAATTAGGTCATCTCGTAGGATACTGCCTTTTCCACATTGACCACTGCTGCAGAGACAAAGATTAATTTTCAGACATCAATCCAATCTCTCCTCTCCTCCTCACAAGGGAGGATGAGACATATAATCTTTCTGGCATTTAAGGAAAGACAAAAAGGGATTTCAAATATACAGTGGAGCACAAAGTGCCTTGTATTTCATTGTTTAATCTTCCATCTCCTCAGTCTGAGGAGAGCAGGCTGTTAGGATGCACACTTAATGAAGGCCAGAAAAAAAGCATTAGGACTTAAGAGGACTTTTCTGGAAGGGAAGATGAAAGAAACTACCCAGAGAGCAGCACTTGGCTGATTACTCCCCTTTGTGCAATGCTCTTATCCAGAGCACTCCCATACAACCTTGGCTCTCCAGCTGGTTTCCCAGAGCAACACCCAGCACCCATGAGCCCATAGCAACAACCAAGGTTTCCAGATAAGAGCTCAGCTACTCAGGCACCAGCAACATCGTCTCTTACAAATCATGACAGCAACTAATTTTTGTTCAGGGGGAAAAAGATTGATTCTCCAACTCACTGATTGTGGTGAAGACGCTTGTGAAGCAGAAGTAATCCACAGCATTGAGTGAGAGCAGGTGATACAGAAACTGTTCCCGTTCTTCTTCACAGCGCAGGAAAGCGTAGCGTTTGTAAAGTTTCCTGGTACAAACAAATACATTGCATTTTGTTGTTGTGGGAAAAAAAGCACCCTGTATCTTAAAAGGTGTTTAAACCTCAAAACATCAAATGAAGAGTGGGTCTTAAGAGGAAGTATGATTTCCCACTAACACAAGGTGCTTGAAACCCACACAGGGCACGTAAATGTGCTACACAGGTGTTTTACAGACCACTTTTGGCTCCATGCTCCCAGATCAAGGCTACAGATTTCATCTCAGTTTTAGGTTTGCTGCAAAGCACAGGTATAAACTAACACTACTCACAGCAGCAGACCTGAGCCAACAGAGAGCAACCTCATTTCTTCCCCACACCTTCCCACTGTGGAATGGCCTTGTCTAAGGAATTAATCTTCCTTCTGCTCTGTACTGTGACAGAGAAAACTAAGCAGAAAGCACAAAGCACCAGATGGGGTTCTCCCACCACTCCCTCAGTTCAGGGAGCTGAGTGTACATCACCAGTTAACCAAAGCATCACAGGAGTTACCCTGGCCCTGCTCTGAGACAGCAGAAAGCTTGGGATGCAGCCTATAGTTTGAAGGCAACAGACTCCCAAAGAACTGCTGAGGTAGACAGATGTAGACAAAATTTCAGGAAAAGACAGGTCTGCCACCGTGACTTTAACTGACCACCCAAGAGATAACTGCCTCCAGTTATTTCTCTTTTTTCCCATTAGTTGAGTATTTGGTAGCTTTTGGCATAAATCATGAGTGTAACTCATGACAGAGCCAGAACTACCTGCAATAGCTAAGATACTTTTCCTAAGGTTTGGAGTTTTTTCCTAAATGCATTGTTTTGAGAAAATTAAGTCAGAGAACATCTGCACAGGTAGATCCTTAAATGTCTGTGCTTGCAAAAGGAGGCAAAGCTGAGGAAACTGGCTTGGAGGGCTGTCCTCTGACCTAGATCATCAGCCGTCAGGATGGGGGCCTGTGTTTGGTTTGGTTTTTTTTTTAAGGCAGGGCTCCTGTGAAACAAGGGGCATTCCTGCTCCTGCTGCTTCATTTCCATAAGACACAGTGACTGTAAGGCTGTGACGTGGCTTGGATCAATGCATTGATCTCACCACAACCTAACACCTCCTTCCTGAAAATTGTGATGTGTTTTCCATGCAGATGAGCAGATTTTTGCCGGGCTGGGTGGGCAGTACCTCCTTCCCCAGCTACCTTCTGCCCTTCAATCACTTCTAGCTGGAAACCACAGTATCTAAACAGGTTGTGTGGCTGCATCCCAAGCAGCAGCACCTTGAGACATCACTAAGAGAGACGTGAAAGTGAAGCACTGAGGAAAAGAGTCAGCTTACTTTGCAAGTGCCTGGTTGGAAAGTAGCTGCTTCAGGTGCTGAGACAAAAGCTTCTTCTCCAGAGAAAGCCTTATCCAGGCTCTGGCTCTCCCCACATCAGTCTTTATCTCACTCATGTTCTGAACATGCCTGAAATGTGAGGGAAAGAAAATAAATAGATGAATCATAGAAATTCTATATGCTTCAAATGGCAACATCCAGTGTAGTGCTGCATCTGAACAAGAAGATGTCCACTCTCCCCCCACCACCTTCCCCAGCAGGATCCCCCAGACCCCTGCACTGTGGCACTGAGATCCCTGGCAACCCCAGGTTGGCATGAGAACACGGGGCTGCTTTTCCTGGACACAGCGGGTTGCCGTGCCTATTTAAGCTGCTCCGTTTGCTTGGCCAAAGTGAAGAAGGGTAGATCTGCTTGTCCTTGCATTGCTGGAGGTAGAGGCCCTCATGGACACTGATAACACCGAAAAAAAGCCATCACATCGTGAGACTTAGTTATATCACAGTTGCTCCCTCAAGCTGCTGACTTGAATGGACATGTCTGGGAGGGCAAAGGACAACGTATCTTGAGAATTTCTCCAAACCACAGTCTGTTTTGAAGGCTCTAACAAATCTCTTGAGGGCAGCAATAATAGGAAATCTAAGAAAAGGAGGACTGTTAGGGCAAAACCGGCCACAAGCAGTCACATTTTCAGATGTATAAGAAGCCCTTGTGCAAGTGATAATTTAAGCAGCCTTCCAAAATCTTCATCTGTAGGAAAACAGAACTGTTCCCAAGGGGCTTTCTTCTATGGTTTTGCTTTTCTTTTTTTTTTAAACTTCCCACATTTCAGATGCCAGAAGCTCTAGTTTTAGAGCACAGGGAGTTTTAGAAGAGGAAGAGAACTGCCATGGCAGGGCGAAGCTGCTTCCAAAAACCCCGACTTAGTTAAACAGATGACAAGAAAATGAGTAACAGATTCCAGCAGGGGAAAGAAAAGGTTGCAATGTCTTAATTTTCATGCAGTTTGCTTATTAAGTGCACAGGTGATTCAGCTCTCCAAATCTCTGTTGCAGGCTCCAACATTGAAGCTGAAGTCTGAACTAATCTCTGTTGTGGTTTACTGTCCAACTCCTGCATCTTCCTCGACAGCCCTCCACGCATTGCCGAGTGTTAGGCAATATTTACTCCAAAGGAAATCCAACAAAGTCATGCTGTGACTGATGCTTTTTACATTAACTAGTGTAGTCTCACTGTCTCGTGCTTTCCCCATCTGTTACACCCAAGAGCATGCTTTGTGTTATATTTAGACCTTGCATTATTTGAGAAAAGTACTCTCTTGTTTATAAAGCCTCTAACGTAACAGGCCCAGGACCTTTAGGGCAAATCTTCAAAGCACAATTTAGTGCTGTCCAGAAATACGAGTTCACTCTGCATGAATGAAGTGGATGCCAGACACAGGCCAGCAGCCTGCTCTCCCCCAGGCTGACCTACCCCAGTTCTCAAAATACAGGTCTACCTTTGCAATTCAAGCTGAGATATCTGAATCACATGGTGACAGTGGCTTGCCAGTGGCAAAACCTAGGTTACTTAAAACCTCTTAAGAAAAAAACAACACTCAAAACTTTCTTCCTGTTCCTTAACACACACGGATAGTTTTCTGAAGGACCAGGTGAGAAGTTTTAACTCTCAGAGAGCTGTAACACAAATCCAGGAGAGCAATTACACTGACATACATGTCCTTGTCCTTTATAATCAAGCTCAGAAGCCTCCCTCTGTCAGCAGCGATGCCTACCAGCTGAATTGCTGTTCAAAGCCTTGCTCTTGGCACTGGCAAGCCCTTCCTGGCTCAGGATGTGGCAACTAGTGTTAGCCCTTCCAGCCCAGACAGCTGGACATGTGATCCAGAGTCCTTGAGAAACTGGATGCATGTTACACTCAACTACATCGTGTTGAGACACTCTCCTCAGACATTTTAAGTCTTTTGAGATGGAAAGATCAAAGCACAAACCTCACTCCCCCCCCCTTCCCCCAGAACGCTCAGCTTGAATTACATCTAATACAAAACACTGAGCAGAATATGTTATTTCACTGCGAGAAGATTCAAGTACAGATGGACTCAACCTTATTCCATACATGCTCTCTGTCTCTTCATTACCTGTTTCTGGTTCAGATCAGTTTAGCATTAATTGTACATTAGAGAAAAATAAGGATCTGCAACCATGCAGCTTGCCAGAGACATGAAAAATATTCAGTAATAAGTGTTGGTGTCAGTGAAAGCAAAGTGTAACAGCACAGAGCATTCAGGAACCCAAATTTATTTAACTCAGCTGTGAAAGTCAGAACAGCTCTATTTTTATCAGTGACCTAAGCATAAGCACTGTGTGCTCATCACTGCACAGCAAACTCTTCTTGTCAGACTGAACAGTCATTTCAATGCAACTGCCCTGGTTGGGACTTGCTTTTAATCCCATTAGTAATAAAGAAAAATCTATTTACCTTGTCAAATGTAAGCCTACTCTCTGCAAATAGCTGTGCTGACAGAAGAGGTTACAGCTGCTCAGCACTGCCCTCCTCCCAAGGACAGTGTGCACATTCCCCATCCCAGTGCCCCTCAGGAACAACCCATACTAGCTCATCCCAGGTAGGCAGCAGGTCTTTACTAAGTCTTCTTTTTGACTGTAGCAAACCAAGCACCACTGCTGTGGGCCCAGTGCCCAGCTCACATCCTCTACCTGCAAGCTCCTTGCAGGAGGGGAGGGACAGCATGGGCATGAAAGCAAGTGCTGATGGCAAGGAAAAGCTTGCCCAAAGGGGAAAGATCAGAAACTTGAACCCAGCTGGACCAAAGGTTTCGGGGAGTTGCCCTGGTGTTCACTGGTTGGGTTGGATGTGCAGTGATGTGCCTGAGGGGTGAGGCCATGCTGGAAGCAGGCTGCAGCAGGAGCCTGATGGGGAGCTGGAAGAAGGGTGGGGGAGATACTGCAGATCCTTGCCAGGGGAAAAGCTGAAGAGCCCTAAACATGCTTGTGCCAAGACCCCCTGCACAGAACCAAAATAAACACCTTGAGCATCTTCCTTACCACATCTAAAGACGCCTGGCTTTGCAGGAGTGGCAGGGGACACACTCTCTCACCTGGATCACAGGTTCATGGCACATTCAGAGCATGACTGTGACTCAGCCCTGCCTTTTAAGTTGTTTACATAACCTTGCATGAGCCATCAGAAACAAGCCATGCTTTAGGCAATGCTTAATCCTCCAGCTGTTAGTCCGGTTAGCATCACAACCCTGACAATTTAACAATTACTCATCCCTCTAACTTCAGTCTGAATCTGTGTGTGCAAACAAATATTAAGCGGCATTTCTTCCAAGCAGGAGAAAGTATGCCACGAGATTGCAGATGACTCACCAATTCAACTCACCATCTGCCCACCATTTTCTATGACCAGACATGTTTGTGGACAATCACAAATATCCAATATATTATAAAAAGTAATATTCTGCCTCTCTAATTTTATTCTGAAGAGCAGCAGAAAGAATTTTGTGATTCAAACAAGAGAGCTCAGATCACTGCTGGGCTTTCATTACTCCAGTGGAAATACGTGGAAGACAGAACCCATGCACGCAGCAGTGAGCACACACAGCCTCCTCTGTCAGCAATCCCCTCCCAGCACATGAATTTCCGCTCCAGATCCTCCTTCATCCTTTCCTCAGACTGACCCTCTACATGCCTGTCAGCCTCACAGGACTGAATTAAGTAGATAGCTGCCATGTCCCATGAGAGGGATGCTGAAATGACAGACACATGTTCAAAATGACCTCTTGGCACTATACCCCTAGTTACACTCTATAAATTCTCTTTCCCTCTTTTGCCTGTTGTTTTTGCCCTATGTGGCCTGTCATATTCTTTGAAACCAGAGCACAAGACTCCAACTACACAGCATTAAGCAAAAAGTTTGCACACTGCAGGTGGGAAGTACAGTAACTTTTATTCAGCAAAGTCTGACTAATCTGTGTGATCTCACATCACAAAAAAAAATCTGTATCAACACACAGTAAAAGCGACATCACTGTAATCACAGTTTTGTGAGCTTACTACAATTAATCTTATTTTTGCTGTAAGATTTTTTTGCCATATATTTATGTAGAAGGAGAACATGGTATTACAAGAAGCAGTACTCATGTTGTCTCACATATTTAATTGCCAGCAATTGCTAGCAGCTCTTTACAGATGAGCATTATTGCATTACTCCTCTTTTTTCATGGCACATTTACCCCAGTGCAATCCTCAGCCATGGCACGAGAAGTGTCAAAAAAGTAGCCTGACCTGGCAGTGGCTTGATCAAGGAGACACCCTGAAGAACTTTAGCCTGGTCCGGTCACACCAGCCTCCACCTCTTCTTACTCTCTAATGCTTCTGGTTCCAAAAGAACATTTCCTGAATGGGTGTCCGTAGCCAGGATGAAGTCTCATGCAGAGCACCCACCCTAACTTCACATCCCAGCTTGAAACTCATCCAAATTCTAAATTTTATTACATTTCTAAACTTGTTAGTTTACTGCTATTTGGCATAAAACACTAGTTGAAAAGAAAGAATATTGCTCAGGCACTGTGAGCAAGTTTTCATGTCCCTTTGCTTTGTCTATCGACTTGATCAGTCAGTAATTTAAAAAAAAAACAAAAAGAAACAAACCCCAAATGCCAAGGAATTATATATACCTCCTGTTATTTGTAGAAGTTTGTTTTATTGCTGGAATAATCTCATCTGAGAAAACAGAAATCCCAGTAAAATGTGTGGTTTTCACTGTCTTTTAGATAAAACAGATCAAGTGAACATGCAAATAAATTTTTTCAAAATAGAAAGGCAACACGTCATAGATTTGAATGTGGGCTGAAGAGAAGGCTTATTTCTCCTCAGCCTTCACAGACCCAAAGCCAGTGCAGATCTTTACCTTATACTACACAATTAATACCACAATCAATACTTTAGGAAGCAAACTGTGTACCTCATATCTTGTATCAGGGAAACCCTCAATGTAGGCAGAGTAATTCCTGTATCAGACTTTCGTCTTTCTGTTCCAATAGCAACTACAGTGGAGAAAGATATATGCAGTTAATACAACATTACAGTAACAGTCTGCAATGCATTTGTTTCACACACAGCTGAAAACAACCTTAAGTGGCTGGTAACTGCAGTGTTTCTGTGCATTATCATTAACTCTGTCCTACAAACATAGAAGAAGACAAAATGAAAAATGCTGAATACATCACCTATTCCTTCCTTAATCCAGCACTGAACTTTGAGATTTAGCTTCCTTTTTGGTATGTGAAATGCATTAACATAAATCTGTGCAGCGATGAGTTTTATTAGGAAGATGTTTCTATGGACTGCTCATAACTGAGAAGAACTTGATAAATTAAGCTACAGTAACATATTCAATGCTAAGAATGCCACGTGTTTCTGTGCTCTGCTTCTCTGATCAACCCGCTTTGTGGTGACACATCTTGCTCTCAGGAATCTGTGCCTGCCAGCCAGATTGCTTAGTGCATTACTCATTTGAAGCTTATTAAAAAGTCTTTTCATGAGAGAGTTTGTCCATAAATGTGTCTTTGAGGACTGTTCCCATTTGCAGGATTTGGATTGGAGAGTCCTTGGAAGATGACTCACTAAAGTTCAGAGACTTTTACTAAAATATCCCAGGCCACTGGGTTGGGAGATCTCCAGGTTATCAGAAAACCATCCTCTCTTACAACACAGAAGTAATTCAGTAATTCAAAAGGGCCAAGCCAAAGCTTAAACTGTGCACCTAGACTGATGTACAGAGATTGATTACACGATTTCTGAACTGTACCATCCACCACTATAAAGATTTAGTGAACACAGAGTTATTCACACTGGGATTTCAGAGACATATTATGCTCACTGAAAGAAGAGTGTCAGCTGTCTTATCCCCAGCTCCATTACTTTCAGCTTCTTCAGAAATCAGCTCTTGTGGAAGCACTGCTTCTCACACCTCACTCAATGCTGATTAAAAGGAAATGATGGTAGTGAACGTACATCGGGAGATTTCTTAGACAAGGATAGTAACTATGTTCCTTTGCCTCCAAGGCAGTTTCAATCTATTTTGTCCAGACATCAAGGCATCCTCACAATGATTATGAAAAGTTTCAAAATGTAAATGTGATATTAGCAAAAAAATTGACCAAAAATTCTTCATGGGTTTCATGTGGTAGCACTGTTCTTCCCATGCCCAAGTTCATCCGCTGTGATGGATCCTTCATGGAATCAACTGCCAAGTACTCACCTGGGGACTCTGCATTATGCTCTTGCTTCTCTTCTCTTTCCTGGTACTGAAGCAAATGGGACCACAAAGCAGATTTACCCTGAAAATTGAATATGTAGTACACAGCTTTAAACAAATCAGGTAAAAGAAAAGAGGCAAATAAACACGGCAAAATAATGGAACGGCATTTAAATGGGTTCAAAATGTTCAGTAATGACAATCAATCCTTCTCTCTTGGGCCATGAAACCTCAGGAGGACCATCCCACTAACCTAGCAGTTATACCACCCATCTTGTGTCTTTCTTCTCCCTCTGAGTTTCCCTTAGGAAGGTTGAAAGAGAAGAGACCAAACATATGTTTGACAACATCAGTGCAATTTTCAGAGGTACCTCTCAAAGAGAAAAAGAAAAAAAAAGGTAACTCTCTCTCCAAAAACCCCAAACACTCCAAACTCCTCCAACCTTGGCAAGATACGAACCAAGGACTCTGAGCCCAAAGATGCCTCACACTTTTTTTGGAATGACACCACTGAGTAACAGCGGTACTTTAAAAGGTACTGAGTACCTTAGAAGGTAGAGATGGCATTCAGTATTTGCTAGAGTACTGTACACACAAAGTCCCAAATTTCCAGCTACCAACCTGCTTGACCTGCAGACCATGGCTCCAGATTCTTTCTAGCAGATCACAGAGACTAGCAATCAATGTATTTTCCTCCAGACCTGTTATGTTGGCTTCTCCATGTCCCAGCTCAACTGCTTCATGGCCCATCTTCTCTACCAGCATGCGTTTAGTCTATAAATAAAAATTTTAAAAAAAGTAAAACCAAACCAAACCAAAAAATAAACAAAAAAAAGCCCAAAACAACAACCCAAAAGCTTCTAAGAACATTATACAACAAGGGACAGAATTTATAGATGAGTTTATTTAAACATGTTCAATATAGAAACCACTGCTGATAGCCTGATCAGAGAGAAACTTCCTTAATATCAGAAACTGCTATACTTCAGTTGCTCTGCATAAACAATGTGCACAAGTCACACATGTTGAATTCTTCCCTTTCGACTGAGGATCTCTAGCCCATTCTGTTTAGGCTACATGTAAATATGAACAATTAAAGGAAATCCTCTCAGAGATGTCTGATCATGCTGATTCTCCTTCCTGTCCTTTTTACTCTTTCTATCAACTTCGACTGCATAAACAGAAGAGCGATGACAGTTCCTTTCTTGTCCATCCGTTGCAAAACGTAACACTAAAGGGATACACTATAACGTGTATCTGTACCACTAATGTAAATGTAACACTACAGGGATGGCCACCCTAGTTCCATTCCAACATATCAATGCCATTCCAGCTGTGAACCAGAAGACCATCTGCAGATGCTATTTAAGCTCAGCATAATCAAGGGAAGAGCACACAGGAGACAACTTACCTTCATGCGACATTCCTTCAGTAACCCTTCCACAAATTTCCAGTTGGTCTGTGCAATCACAGCTGGAGAGAGGTCTGAGAGTTTGGGCTGCCTTAAATTTTTTCCTAAACTCCTTGCCTCCTGCATGTATTTCTAAAAATAAAGAGAATAATTTTAGATATTACACAGGGACTCTCCTCATCCTAATCCTAGGCAAGCAAATGCTTGTGAAAAGGAATGAGCTACTGTTAATCTAGGAACAAAATCTTGATTCGTCTGATGCTTAGGTGTCAGGCTGGAGGAGTGGAATGATCCCTTCTGACAACAGGAAAAGCAAGATATTTTCCTGCATGGTACAGAATCAATCAGTGTTAACTAGTGAACTGTGCTGTTAGCCACTAGCATGAAGTTAGGCACAGCAAGTGCATAAAGTGCAATACCTTCATTCAGCAATAAAGTCAAAACATCCAGTAAAGTTTCTTTCCACTGTTATTTGATTCTCACTAAAAATAAAAAACTTGTCTAATTTGTGACCAGACTATACATGAATAGAAAGAAATCCCTTGATAATAAATTACAAGACACTGAAATATAATTAGTAAATGAGAAGGATTTTATCAATTATTTTTCATCTGGACAGTTTATGTGGGGAAAAAATGAGACTTGACTTATTCTCACTTAATTCTTGATTACAAGTGAAGCTCATTTCAAACAACATTGACACTTAGGATCATTCATGTTTTTACTATGTGGTGGTAATAGAAAAGTATGGGCAAAAATCAGCATATCTTTAAAGAAAGATCCAAGCTATAATAAAACACTTTTCAACGTTCCTGCTCCACTGGCTTGTCTTCAGGGGTAGGCTATTTTTTGTTTTGTTTTGGGTTTTTTTTGTTTTTTGTGGGGTTTTTTTGTCAGGCCAAGCCAAAAACTGCAAAAAACAACCAACAGGTGACATCTGACACCAAAATCAGTGAGAGGGCTGAGCAAGGATGAGAAGTTGACCACATCTATTAAAAAGCTGTTCAAGCATTATTCATAAAATTTTTGTTAAAAAGAGTAAGATAATAGAATGTTGCCAAATAGAAGTCTTGAAACACAGTGCTCATAGCCTGGTGTGAGAACGCTCTGTTTCCACAGCGTGTTTTTATCTAGTCAACAATTCCTCTTCAGGGGATGGAATCCTANATAAAGTCAAAACATCCAGTAAAGTTTCTTTCCACTGTTATTTGATTCTCACTAAAAATAAAAAACTTGTCTAATTTGTGACCAGACTATACATGAATAGAAAGAAATCCCTTGATAATAAATTACAAGACACTGAAATATAATTAGTAAATGAGAAGGATTTTATCAATTATTTTTCATCTGGACAGTTTATGTGGGGAAAAAATGAGCCTTGACTTATTCTCACTTAATTCTTGATTACAAGTGAAGCTCATTTCAAACAACATTGACACTTAGGATCATTCATGTTTTTACTATGTGGTGGTAATAGAAAAGTATGGGCAAAAATCAGCATATCTTTAAAGAAAGATCCAAGCTATAATAAAACACTTTTCAACGTTCCTGCTCCACTGGCTTGTCTTCAGGGGTAGGCTATTTTTTGTTTTGTTTTGGGTTTTTTTTGTTTTTTGTGGGGTTTTTTTGTCAGGCCAAGCCAAAAACTGCAAAAAACAACCAACAGGTGACATCTGACACCAAAATCAGTGAGAGGGCTGAGCAAGGATGAGAAGTTGACCACATCTATTAAAAAGCTGTTCAAGCATTATTCATAAAATTTTTGTTAAAAAGAGTAAGATAATAGAATGTTGCCAAATAGAAGTCTTGAAACACAGTGCTCATAGCCTGGTGTGAGAACGCTCTGTTTCCACAGCGTGTTTTTATCTAGTCAACAATTCCTCTTCAGGGGATGGAATCCTAAGAGGAGCAGATCACATTCCCCCAGAGACACAGAGGGCTGCTGCTAGCTGGGTTTTCTGGGGAACTGAGAGTTCACTGTGGCTGCTGCATCCTTAAGAGTTTTCTGTCTCAGCAGAAAATTTATTTCACAGAATCACGGAATGATTTTGGTTGGAAGGGACATTAAAGATCATGTAGTCCCAATCTGTCTGCCATCAGCATTCACAGCTCTCGCTAGATCAGAAAAAGCAAAAACAAAATCCAAACATACTGAAGTTAATTGAAATAGCTCACTTACTTTGTTTGTTTTGTTTTGCTTTTTATGGGAGTACAGATTTTCTGACATGACTGGATTTTTTCAACACAAAATTGGACAAGAACCTCTTAACACCATCCCAACAGGTCAGAGAATAATGTAGGGCTCTGTCATGAAAAGCTGATTTTGACAGAAATGCTCAGTTAGGTAATTACTGTTTCACTGATACTACAAGGATTTTAAAATAGCTGAAAAACTACAGGTGGGAATAAAAAGTCACGGATGATGAAAGTGTGCTGTTCATCAAGCAATCTCACAAGTGACTTCCATCTAACTCAGTGCAAAAATTAGCAGCAAAGCCAGTGAAAAAGTAATACAGGGAACATATAACTAGGAAATCTAGTATTTCCTTTTAAATGTAAAGGGATAAATAAAATGCAAAGTGCGGTTATAGTCTGAAGAGTATAAAACATGGATAATCTTATTTTATTCATTGTGTATCTTGTNGCCAAGCCAAAAACTGCAAAAAACAACCAACAGGTGACATCTGACACCAAAATCAGTGAGAGGGCTGAGCAAGGATGAGAAGTTGACCACATCTATTAAAAAGCTGTTCAAGCATTATTCATAAAATTTTTGTTAAAAAGAGTAAGATAATAGAATGTTGCCAAATAGAAGTCTTGAAACACAGTGCTCATAGCCTGGTGTGAGAACGCTCTGTTTCCACAGCGTGTTTTTATCTAGTCAACAATTCCTCTTCAGGGGATGGAATCCTAAGAGGAGCAGATCACATTCCCCCAGAGACACAGAGGGCTGCTGCTAGCTGGGTTTTCTGGGGAACTGAGAGTTCACTGTGGCTGCTGCATCCTTAAGAGTTTTCTGTCTCAGCAGAAAATTTATTTCACAGAATCACGGAATGATTTTGGTTGGAAGGGACATTAAAGATCATGTAGTCCCAATCTGTCTGCCATCAGCATTCACAGCTCTCGCTAGATCAGAAAAAGCAAAAACAAAATCCAAACATACTGAAGTTAATTGAAATAGCTCACTTACTTTGTTTGTTTTGTTTTGCTTTTTATGGGAGTACAGATTTTCTGACATGACTGGATTTTTTCAACACAAAATTGGACAAGAACCTCTTAACACCATCCCAACAGGTCAGAGAATAATGTAGGGCTCTGTCATGAAAAGCTGATTTTGACAGAAATGCTCAGTTAGGTAATTACTGTTTCACTGATACTACAAGGATTTTAAAATAGCTGAAAAACTACAGGTGGGAATAAAAAGTCACGGATGATGAAAGTGTGCTGTTCATCAAGCAATCTCACAAGTGACTTCCATCTAACTCAGTGCAAAAATTAGCAGCAAAGCCAGTGAAAAAGTAATACAGGGAACATATAACTAGGAAATCTAGTATTTCCTTTTAAATGTAAAGGGATAAATAAAATGCAAAGTGCGGTTATAGTCTGAAGAGTATAAAACATGGATAATCTTATTTTATTCATTGTGTATCTTGTTATTACACTAAAATAAAAAATGCAGTATTAACTCTTGTAAGCTCAAGAGAAGAATAAGGGAACCAGTTGAATAAGAACCAGCTGATTGCTCTTTGCCTGTTCATCAACATCCACACACCACCATCCTATTCCACACTGGGATGGAATGATCCAGCAGTCAGAAAGAAATGCTTTTTGGATTTGACAGCAGGAACATGTGAAAAAAAAAAAAAAGAAAGCACAACAAAATTCTTGTATTTCAGCCTTAGAGCCATTATGTTTACCAGGGAACTGGCATGGAGGCTCATTTCCAGCTACTTTTCTGATTATAACCACACTTACAAGTGCTACGGGAACGTGTTCATACTCTACAAGGGAGAGGTTTGAGACGTAGTGAAGACAGAGGTTCCTCATGCTAGCAACATCTGAAAAGCAGCTTTCAACAATAAAAACTAAAACATACCAGGCAGCATTCAGAGAAGGATTTTTTAGGAGGCCGTGCAGGAGGGGGTGGTCCCTGATCCCACTCCCAGAAGGCCATTGAGTTCTGACGAAGCAAAAGCTCCTCCGATGGCTAAGAGGAGGCAGATGCCCCAATGGCAGAACAGCCAGAAAGAAAGAGGAGACAAAGCAAAAGAAGCATGCATATGATCCACAACCAAAAAAAGAAAAAAAGTAAATACATGACAAAGTATTGAAAAGGCTCTGCTGAGATACACACACGAGGCACTGTTTAAAATATTCTTGCAAAGCCACATTAGCAAAAATAGCAACAAATACATAAAAGTGCTGTTTTGCTGTGTTTCTATTAACACGTCATTCAAAGCTACAGTTGAAGAGTCCACTCATCCACTCAGGTTCTTTCAGAGGGCACACTCTACCACTAGCCAACATTATTCAGCAAGATTCACCACAAAACAGCATGAGTGTTTTATTTTTGCTAGTGACATACAAAAGAAGGACATGAACATCAATGGAAAAATGTGGCAGAAAATATTTAATGAAGGATGAGAAACTGAAAAGATGGAAAAGAAATGTGTGTGACTGACATTTACGAGATGCATGGGAGTTTCCAAACTTATGGCATAAAAAGGCCCCAAAGTCTTAACCTTTCAAATAGGCTTGTTTGTGTCAGGAATCTACTTAAGAAAAAAACCTTCTCTTAAAAAAAGAGGAAGAACCCTGCCTCATTTTCTTCTACAGCGCTGACATTTATTCAAGGACTTGACTTTTCCAGAGACTTCTAGCCAGAGCTTGGCAGCTGCAATCGGGCAGGACCAGAGCTCTGCTGTCTGAATGCAGCAACACACCGGGTGTCTGTATCAGCAAATAAGCCATTTTTCTGACCACAGTGGGTCTGTCTTTTTCCAAAATAATACAAGCACTTTATTTATGTTGTGTACTTTGAAGCTGTACAAGATATACAAGCACATGTGACAAGGGAAGCAGCATTTCAATGGCTACAGAGACCCAAACCAATATTACAGTAGCCACAAAACTGCCCTAAGTAATAAGCACATCATTTGTTCAAACCTCCACCTCCTGGATCACGGCTTGTGCTGCCCACAGATGATGGCACCTACCTCCCTCAAATCGTTGTCCAAGCCGACATGCTCCGAGTGCTGCCGCAGGCGGTCCTTCCTCCGCTGCGTGGTGCTGCTGCGACTGGCCCAGCGGCTGGGAAAACAGAGAGAGAGAAGACACAGGTGAGCAGAAAAAGAATCAGGAGGGAAAGCCTAGGTCAGGAGCCAAAGGACATCAGATGGGTCTGTGGCAAGAGAAGGGAAAGCCCAAACTTGGACCTTGCAGTAAATGCAGGTGCAAGCTGGTGCCTGATGTCTCCATGGGAAACCATCTGGCAGGTAACAGGGCAGCACGCACCCAAGGGACAAAAATTCTGACGGAAATGTGCCCATTGCCTGCCAGGGCCTCCAGTGGGAGCTCCTGATCCCTGAAATGCAGGTCATGCCACAACACTGATGCCACCACCAGGTAAACTGTAGTTAGTTACCTAACACCACTGCTGCATTTGATGAAGTTTAATAAAAATGGTGTCTGTAGAAACAAACAAAATGCAATGATGTCTTTTTAGTAGCAACATCTATGGTTGTCCTGTTTTGTGAGAAGTGCTATTTCTCCTTTCTCCACTTTCTGTGGTATTTTCAGGAATTATTTTAGAGAAACTTCTCATTTTAATAGTACCTACTATGATACTGGGGGCACTTATGTCTAAAGGCTATAAACAATGTAGATGGTCCTAGGATTTATCATGTTGCTATCTTCACCATATCTTTTTTTTGCATCGGGTTTCTAAATACCACAGAAAGACTGGGGTTTTCCACATATTTATATATGTTCAGCTGAATTTTTCCTCATCTGCAGCTGTTGCCTGAAAACAGCCACTTGGTAACCAGGTTTGAAACTGAGCAACCTTTAAGTTTCCAAGTGTCCAAACTCCTTTACACCAAATCCTTGAAAACAAAAATGCTTAAATGGTGCATAGAAAAAGAAGTTGATGCAATCATTATAAAAGAAAGCTGAAATAACACTGTATAAAGCAACCAATCAAGCACTAAAAATACGCAACCTAATGCACAAAAAGGCTACATCTTTAGAATACTACTTAATTACTGAGTGTGTTCATTACAATTAAAAATATCTTTCAAATACAGTAATAAAAAAAAGCCTTTAAATGTATAGCCTTCCACTCACTTCATGAAGTCTGTTCTACCTCTCTCCTCCACTAAGAAGATAAAGAGTGAAACCAAGGCAAAACAGAACACAAAACTTGCTCAGAGCAGTTCTTGAGCTCCAGTGCCTGCTGTGATGTATGAATAAGGTTCTCCCTGCAGGAGGAAGCTGCCTGGAAGAATTTGAGGGGATAACCTAAATATATAAGGAAAAAAAACTCAGCATGAAAAAGAAAAGAAAAAACCCACCAAGATAACAATCCACACTTGCTAACCTTAGCACTTGAGTCAAACAGACCGTTCTGCTCCAGACTGAAGTGTGTTCCTCTGGTGGGTAAAACAAAGACCAAATTTTGGCTAACTGCACAGGGAAAAAAGTCACAGGGACTGTAGTTTTTATAGTCAAATTAAAGTCCTGTCCTACCTCCCAAATAACATCAAGAAAACAAGTACAAAGGAAGAAATCTGGGTCTGCATGTAATTATGGTTCCTCACCTCACTATCCCACATGACAAGAAATTTATTTTTAAAGCAATGTAGCCTCAAGTCTCTGGTAACTGAATGAAACAGCCCAATAGGTGTCTGCACAGCAAAGGCTGATACCTTCTCAGAGGAATACATTACTGATATAAGTGTCTTTGCACCTCTGCAGAAGTCTTAAAAATAAACAGCCCTGAGTTTATTAAGTCACCATTTTTAATAGTTGGGGGTTTTTTTTCAGAAGCAAGAGCCAAGACCTTATTAGACGATAGAGGATGGAAATAAACCCCTACATTTTAATAATCTCAACAAGTAGAAATGTAGCAGAAAAACACACCCTCAAACAGAAGCAGCAGATACAAATGTGACTTTAGCTACCCCACTCTAGAGACCTTCCGTTTATTTCAAGTCAGTACCACACTTATGTTTCACGTGATAGAATGCCAGTAACACACTGATAAGTTAAGTTACAGATCAAACATTATCCATATCATATTTCAGCTCCAATTTATATGGCATTTTCTGAATTTTAGACAGAGCTTGGATTCCTCTCCACTAGCATTTCTGCAGTTACTGGAAGACAGAAGAATTGCTAGAACTGTCCTTTGAGGGAACACATCTTGTCAAAGGTGAAAGCAGAAGGAAAGGCATAGAATAATTACAACAAATACACCAACATTGAAGCATTTTCAGTTAATTCCAGAGCTGTACTTCATCTGGGAGAAGGCGCAGACTATTTTCTGTATTATTAATCAGAACTACTCGAACATTTTAAGCATATAAATGTAAAGATCATTGGGTGTTTATGGAAAAAACTACTGTCCATTAGCTGGAACAATTACATATGCAGTGAGCTGCACGTTCCCTCTTCCCTAACCTGTAAGCTAAGGAAAAGGAGCTCTTGAGCCACGGAATGAGGTCTGTTGTATGCTGTTCTGAATCTCTCTGGGAGACTCTGGGAAGATCTAACAGCAGATAGGCAGGATTAAGCAGCTAAATTTTTTAAAGCCTTTTCTTTACTGGGCCACATAGAATTTTCCCAAAACAATACTTCAGTATTATAATAACCATTCCTACCCCTCTTATCAGCAATGACTGTATTTTAAATTACTCTTCCTCTCCTTTTGCTCACTCAAAATGATTTTAAGGGGGATAAAAACCCATCCTAGTGACCACATCACCTTCTTTGGGCTGTCAAAATCCCATGTGAGTGCCTCTCCTGGCCCTGTAGTCAGCTGCTGCTATATTCACACCTCAGCCTGGTCCTGCTAAAGCAGTGAGGAAAGCTGTACTCTCACCAGCAAACACCTGTTTGTCACAGCCCTTAGTCTTGGGCTTTTCACCTGTGTCCCTGTGGAGCAGATGCCTCAGGAGATGAAACTTTCTGGCTGGTCCCTATCTTGGAGGGATGAGCCCAGAGCTGCCTGGCACCTGGGAGTGCATAGCACTGCACTGCTGCTGCTCAGCCTGGTTGCTGCTCAAGTGCTCCCTGCCCCCCAAAATGCCCTTTACCCTTTATTTTTTGCCAGTAGAGCCATGAGCAGTGACTAATGACATGTTTCATTTACTCCTCACAGTGGAGGTGCTGCTACAAGCACCGAGTCTCTGGGGGTGAAGCAGATGCAGCTCAGGTGTGGTGTTGTGGTGAGCCCAGGGACAAGCTGCCTACATGGAAAAGTGAGAAAAGGCTTGTTTCGGTATGTCTGCCTGTAATTAACTCCCATGTTCACAGCTGAATGCTCCTCACCTCCAGGGACTGGAAAAAGCAGTGATATTTCAGAGGAGGGACCAGGGAAGACTGTACTCTGTTCAATATAGAGAAATAAAATGCAGTCATCTCATAATAAGACCCTTGTAGCCCCAAACCAGTGAATCTCAGTCAGTATTGTTTACTATCAAATTAGACCCAACAAACATAGGAATAGGTTTGCACAGGTTGGAGGAAATGTAATGGTGACACTTGCAAAAGAAGATACTTCACCTGTGATGCTTAATTTCTATAACAAAAGTGGTAAGGTAGTCAGCATCAAAGCAGCAGCTTCACGCCAGGGACCACCCACACTGTACTGATACCATGTGTATACCCGTCTCTTCCCCTACCTTTCCCCTTACTCCCTTTTTAAAGCTCCATGGAGAAATGAATGAATGTCTACCCAAACCAGACAGGAATGTAACAGGAAGGATATATACTGCAATACATAAACATGCTGCTAGAGAATTTCATTCACAGATGGATTATAACCAATATTGCCATCACCATGAAAATCACTATCATAATTTACAATCTATTTACAGTGATAAAAGAGAGAAGAAAAGAGACAAATGCACTTGTCTATAGGACAGCACCTAAATCTCCTCACATAAACCATCTCATGAGGTGGACTGCTACTTAGGTCTGCAAATCATGACAATATCCATTCTACCTATAGGTATAGGTATATATACCATCCATCAAAGAACTTATCTGACTGTGTTTCTGTGTTCACAAATTAGCACATAGCTTTATTACACCCTCCACCAAATCCCCCTAAAACACACACGCAGCCTGCACACATTAAACACACACAGACTGCACATGCGAACTGCTTGGGTTCAGATGCAGTTTGTGTGGGACTACACAGAGATTCCAAGTCAAATACATGTGAGACCAAACAAAGTAAAAGGAATGTCAAAACTGAGCTCCACCTGATGGGGCTGACAGGGGAGGGGACCTACACCACAAATGTGCTCCACAAGCACTTCTCCATGGTAAGGAGAATGAAGGGCTCAGATACTTATGCACCTTTTCCATCTCTGTTGCAAGGCACAATAGGAAAGCTTTGAGACCAAACACTGGGTGGACAAAAATGAGCAATATGCCTTAGAGAGAGTGGTCTCAGACTGACAGGCTGTGGCATCAGTTTATATGAAAGGAGATGATTTAAAAGGGTGGCACCCACAACTGCCATCCTCTGCAAGCAACAGAGGTAGCGAATTGGGAGCATCATCTCTTGAGCCCTGAAGAACCACTGTTCTAAGTGGTATTTAATTTGCAAAGTCCCTTAAGACAGTAACAATGTTCATAGGAAAGCAAATAGAATAGAGAATACAAGGATTTGATGCACAGTTTTCCCTGTGAACTTTAATTCTGCACAGCTGTGTTAAAATAACATATTAAAGAATTGAAGTTTTCCTACCTTGCACCAGTTGATCAATAGTTCCCGAGACTTGCCTATCGGGCTCTAAGTCACCACAGCATATATTTCCTATCTCAGAAAACATTTTTAAGCACAGATTTTCGGTCACATTTTCTTCTTGAAAATGCATGCATTTGAATACAAGTTGTTCATACTTTCATTGCAGCTGTCAATGGTTTGCTATATTAAGTTACCTAATGCATAATACCTGTTTCAGATTTTCTAATGTAAAAGGTAAGCTTTTACTACTCACAAAGTTTAAATAACAGTGCTGTGTGTGGATGGCTCATTGCTGACTCATTTCATGCTCATTTAGATGCACTGCAGAGATGCTACTCTATATTACTTGAAAATGCAATTGTTTGACTTGATTAAAAAAATAAAAGGGTTAATTGAAAGACAGACAGCCTTAAAACAGATAGGGAGGTAGTAAAACACCATATAATATGAAGCAAAAGAGTAAAGACCATTTCCCTCACAAAAATACTTAGGTTAAAACCAGAACAAATTCTGTCATCATATTCAGCAACTCCTTTGCATTATGTATCTATATATATATATCACATTCTCATTGAAACATTAATCAATGTTAAGCGTTAGTAACAAGCAAACAGTAGATCTATTTAAAAATGAGGAAAACCAGAGCACCCTGCAGGTGAACCCTGGGCAGTTCCCAATCTGATGATGGAGACCACAGGACAGTGTCCACACAATGTGCCATCAACTGGAGCACAAAAACAAGCCAATTTCATACACTCCTAATGCATGATTTTTACAAATAAATACTGACACAGTGGTGAGATCAGCAAAACATGGCTCAGGAACAAATGCCTGGAGAAAGCAAAGAATTTTGAAATCTGCTTCACGGGCAAGAGCAACACATCACTCAGCTAAAGCCTGAGGTGAAGAGGCCAAGGATAGAAGGATCTGTGCTTGAAGACTTGGACTGTGCCCTCTTTTGGGAACTGCTACAGGTCAGGTAGGACACAGAGGACAGACAAAAGCACAAGCTCACAGGAAGCTAGGATACAAGTGAGGGGGCTCAGGAGAGAGAAGTGGCCAAGGCAGGAAAGAAGAAACAGGCTGGTCAGGGAAACAGGCAAGGAGAAAAGCAGGGCTCAGAAAAAAGGAGGGGGGAAAAACAGGGGTAAACAGGAAGAAAGGTAAAAAAAAAAACGGTAATTTAAGCCATTTTGTAAATGTGTAACAAAGCAAAACCTCCATTTGAAAACCAAAATATATAAGAAAAAAATCAGTTCAGTTGCTCTTGCAGGCATTCACTACAAATCACCAGAATGCAAATATATTCCTATGCTTAGTGTGCAGTGTTTTCCTCTGAAATATTTAATCTCATTTATTAAGCTTCTTAGTACAAATTAAGTTACAAGGTAATCAATTAGACTGAAAACACAGCTTGTTTCATTGTTTTAATTTTGCACTGTAAGCATATTCCCCTTAATTTAACAATTAGCTAATCAAAAACCATGAAGTGTTTATGTAGCTTGGCTTTTTGTCATTCAAATTCCACTCCTAGATCATTGCAAATGCATCAGCCAGTGGAGTCCCAGCTATAATTTTAAAAGCCTGGCAGAAAATGCATGAAGAGAGGGAAGAAGGGAACACGTAGAAATCACAGTGTGGTGCTGGGGTTTGGGAAAGGAAATCAGGACTCCGAAAGCCATGGCTATTTTCCAGAATAATAGACAAATTGCCTAAGGGACTGCAGCCTGTTTTCTCCTGGGATGCTTTCTAGGAGGACTTCTGCAGAAGCCACTGCTTTACAAGGTTAGAGCAGCATGATGGGAATGCTTTGTACCCAGAGGAAGCTGCAGCTGTTCTCTGTAGATTCAGAAGGTTTTCCCATGACGTGGGGGATGTATCGAAGGCAATGAGTGCAGAGGAAGTCCCTCAAGTGGGACACTTGCTGGCCTCATGGTGGGTGTTTTTGGTTTGTGTTTTTTGTTCAATTGCTGTTAGCTGGGATGAATTGCTCTTTACAGAAAAATAATTTGGATACAACGGTTATAATCTCTTGCTTAAATTCAGATCTACATATTCTGCAGTTAATGTCTTACCCATCTTCTGGTGATCTTGATCAAAAAGATGATTAGGAAAACTAATCATATACCTGGGAGACTGTTTTCCAATTTTATGGAGGTAGGAAGCTGCCGTGGAGTGTTTTGTTTTTTTGGGGGGGTTTGGTAGTTTTGATTATTGGTTTGTTGTTTTGTTTTAATTATTTGCTCACTTTTAAAGTTTTTGTTTCTTTTCAGTAAACTGAAATTTGAAGTTGCTGGTAAGAATATAAGCAAGTGTAAGAGCAGATGCCCTCCTGATCCAGAAATGCTCAAGCAGGTGAGAGAAAGCAGCAATCAGCCTGATGCTGGCTGGGGCCAGAGGAGCACAGGCTCATCCCCTTGTCTGGTCTTTTAAAGGGGAAGCAGAGGAGGCAGCTGAGTGACAGAAGTGGGGCAAAGTGTGCTGTAGAGCATGGCCATGGGCTGACAGATGAAACACTACCAGACTTCATTTGAGTGATAAACATTGGTGTTTGTATTGGGTTTCTGGGGTCAGGTTTTGGCAGCAGTGGGGGGGTTATAGGGAAATTGGTGCTCCAGGCTCCAAAGCCGAGATTTCTCTGCAGCCCATGGTGAAGACCATGGTGAAGCAGCTGTGCCCCTGGAGCCCACAAGGATGCAGAGATCCACCTGCAGCTCCTGGAGGAGCCCACGGGAGCAGGTGGATGCTGGAAGGAGGCTGTGACCCCATGGGAGGCCCGTGTTAGAGCAGGGTCCTGGCAGGGACCTGCTGACCCATGGGGAGAGGAGCCCACGCTGGAGCAGGATTTCCTGGTAGGACCTCTGGCCTGTGGGGGGCCCACACTGGAACAGCCTGTGCCTGAAGGACTGCACCCCATGGAGAAGTGACCCATGTGGCAGCAGTGTCTGAAGAACTACTGCCCATGGGAGGGACTCACACTGGAGAAGTTTGTGAAGGACTGTTTCCAATGGGAGGGGCCCCATGGGATACAGGGGAAGGACTTCTGTCTCAGAGCAGGAGCAGAAACAACAGCTGACTCTAACCCTCATTCCCCATCTCCCTGCACTGCTGAGCAGGGAGGAGGTGGAACTTGGAAGGAGGGGAATGGGGGGAAGGTGTCTTTAAGGTTTATTTTACTTCTCATCCTTAAGCTCTGATTCTGTAAGTAATAAACTTAATACCCCCACTCAGAGTCTGTTTGTAAAGTGGAGTAAGAGAGCAGCTTTAGTGGGTACTTGGTATCTAGCCAGGGTCAAACCACTACAGTGTTTTAACACTTCCACATCCTGATGTGATCAACTCTCCACTATGAAAACTGACCACTTACTCCGATGCTCTTCTTTTCATCTTTTATCCAACTCTTTACCCATGCAGGAAGCTTCCCTTTTTAAGCCCTCATTGTTTACATAGGTTCAGGATCCCCATGCCTAATGTAGTCCCTAGGAAACCTTTTAAAGCCTGCCTTCTACTCCCATGGAATTCCAGTTCTTACTCTCAGTCCCATCATCCCTATCAGATTGGTATTGAAACAAACAAACAATCTCAGTCTGACCAGGACTCAGGTTCAAATGCACAAAGTTCAAATGGTGGTCCCGGCAGTGGCAGATTTACAGCTGGACTCAATCTTAAGTGTCTTTTCCAACCTAAGTGATTCTATGATTCAAAGTGATCCAGTGTGGCTGTCCACCCAGCCCTGTGCCCAAGCCCTGCCCTCCAAGACCAGCAAGTAAGTGCCAGACACCTCTTCTCCCACACAATTTCTGCCTGCCTAGGCAGTGTGATTTTCTGGGATCACATATAGGATCTTGAACTGAAACTAAAATTGCTTGTTGTTTGCATTATATCTGTGATTTTGAAATAATATATTATACATATAACAGCCCAGTAACTGACAGAAGTATCTTTAATGCTCTGCCTGGTTACAGGAAGGGAAGAGCTAGATAACATTATGAGCTCTGGTTATACATTTATTAGTTTATCAGCGCAGACAGGGAAGCAATAAATACTGGATTGCTGGCCACTGAGGACAGGTTTCCATTAAAACAGCTTTGAATAGGTCTATGTGCTACTGTCCAGCTACAATTCATTGAAACATGAGAATGATTTTTCTTTTTTTCCCCCTCCCCATTTTGTTTTTTTTCTTTTCTTATAAATACACTTCCCTACAACATTCAAGACAAAATTTGCTATGTAAAACTGAAGACTGCAAAAATAATTCTCCTCTACATAGCAATATCATTAATTAACTTTATAATATAAACACATAATAGCTACATCTGAAGTATCTGGGAATGTAGCTGAAATGTTCTCTTACCCAATACCCATAGGTTCAGTCCTACAAGCAAGTAAAACACATCTCCAAGAATCATACACTGGGAAATTCATATTAATGGAAGGCTACACTCAATTGGTTTTGTGGCCAGAAGAGTCATGCTATATTTACAGAGAGGATAAAAAAGCTATCTATTTTACATGTGGTTGTAAATTCAGCAGAATTACTGATTTTAAACAGGAGAGAAAGAGTCCTCTCAGCTGCTCACATGAAAACCAGGAAGGAGGAAGATATAAACAGATGGTCTTGAGATTTTCCAATTATAAACCTTTTTGGCAATATACAACTGGAGGAATTCCAAACATTTGTCACTTTGACATCGCTTTGTGAGAAGTTTCCGGATTTTGGTACTTACAAATTCTGAAACATGCTGCAATCTAAATCAAAATTATCACTCAAGAAGGTAGAGCCACATTTTAGAATAGGTACCAATCTAACAGAAGCATCTCAGAAGACATAAGGAAAACTATTTTTGATTTGATGCTTATTCATAGATTCACTGAGATTCTGCAATAGAGCCAGAAGATGTAACAACTTTGAGAAGGCTGGGCTCGCTCACACTGTTGCTGACACTGTAAAATTGAAACCCACCATAAGGATAAGAGGCAGACTGTTAAAAAAAAAATCATCCCACAAGATGAAGAAATCCTCCATTCCTCAAGAAATACATAAACTTCTGTATCCATTTGCAGGAAGACTGCAAACAAAGGAACTTGGAAATATGTTCTGATTCTTTCCTCTTTTTTTGTTTGTTTTTTTTTTTCCTTAATTCCTTTTAAATAATTGCAATTCTTTAAACATCCAAAGCTTAAGGGTATCTTATCATTTGCAAATCTTATTCCTAGCAGGTTATTAAAAAGGGATTAGTTAACACTGGGGTGCACAAAAGGTGTATAAATAGAATTGAGTGGGCACCTCATACAAGAGCTCAAAGCAGCATGTGTGCATGCACACATCTAAAACAAGAGCTGGCTTTAACACTTGGACAATTGTAGCTTTTGAAGCTCTCACATTTATCTGTGCTCCCACATTTTGACTTATCACAGAAACTGGAAGTGAGGGCTTAAACTAATAATTTAATGAATCTGTAATCACTGATGTGCAAATATTTCACTTTCAAAGAAGGAGAAACACAGACCCTTCCCCCCCATTCATGGGGTTTGAACTAAGAAAAGATTTTTAAAAAAAGTTACTCACAGCACTTACTTCGTATTATAACTGCACAAATGTAAAGAGTATCAGTACTACAGGTTTTCATTTACCACAGGTAGATTAACTGTGTAATGACATGGTCAATTCCACAGCTATAGGTATTCCTACCTTCATATCAAAGTGCACCACAGAAACTTATCAGACTCAAAAGAGAAACTCAGGTGAAGAACCACATACTTTCCACCCTGACCAAGTTATTTTTCCAGGGTATTCTAATGTAGAAACTGAAACAGAGCTATAAAAATCTTGGGGTCATGTAATAACAGTTAAAGAAAAGAGAGGAACAGAGTGGGCATTAATTTCATTCAACACCAAAATTTCTTTCAGAATCTGAATTTTGGCTTGGGCTTCCAAATTGTCCTTTTCAATGCAAAACAGCTAAGCAATTAATTTTAAGTTCACAAAACTATGCATGAGAAGACAGAGTACCTGCCACTCAACAGAAAACAGTACTGAGGAATCTTCCCCAAAACAGAGCTAACACTTCCTAACATAACCCAAACTATGGCTATAACTTCAAAAGTCACAGCCCATACAAAGAAGAAACGGAAAGAATTGCTGGGTTCATTAGACTGGTTGCATGCCGTCCAAAATTAGAAGTTCTGTCCAATGACCTGAATCTTTTGCACAAAACACCTACTTTTAAATCCAGAAAGTAAAAACACCTGTGCTTACTTGTTATTAGTGGGTCCCGTTGCCAAGACATCCGACTGCAGCTTTGGGAAAAACCCTTGTTCGTATTTCCCTTGGCCGATCTTCATGTCGAGCAGGTGCGGGTGGATGGCGGTGTGATCGATCTTCATCAGCCGCTGCTCGATGGACTGGGCTGCAAGGGACAGTCACAGGTGAACACCCGAGGGCACACATTAAAATAACAGGAGGGGTCATGCTCAGACCCCTGAAAACCTGCCAAAACAGGTCAACAGTGACTTCAGACACAGAAAGCTGTCACTTGCAGAGGTGAGGAGACACTCGTGCTGCTGGTTTTTTTTAATTTTGATTTTAGTTTTCGTACCCAACACAACTAGCACTGGCACAAGCGAGTTAGCTGTTACACAAGCAGGTATTTAAAGGAGCCTACGGGATGCATTATGAATTGGCAAGGGAAGTGCAATCTTTCCCTGCAATTCCTTGTTTGGTTTCAAGGCTCCTTCAGCAGAATAGAGACCTCTGAGACCGGCTGCAACTCTTTATGGGATGGGGCACCCTGCTTTGCCCCGGACACATCTCCCTGGGCAGATGCATGGTGTGGGGATACCTGAGTTTTGCAAACATCTTGGCACCTATAATGATCCTCCTCCTGAAGTTAGATATGCCATTACTGGATGGCAGGCCTTCAAAAAGCATAGCTAACTGTAGCAAGGCCTGAGCAGCATCAAGCAGATGAACAGATGCTTGAAAACAGAGAAGACTATGATAGGAGCAGAGAGGGCTCCCTGGGAATCTCAGTTCTGCTGAGACTAATGTGGTTTAGTTGTTTGCTTCAAGGGTGTGAGGGTTTCATCTCAAATCCTGAGCAGGAAGAAAATAAACCCTGTCACCCTCTCAACACTGAGTCAGATGCATTTGTGAAGGACTGGGGAAAGGAGGTGTATGGGGGAATTCAGCATTTAATTAGCAACTTTAATATTCAACTCTTTATAGCCCATCCATTAACGGGCAGGCCTGTTCTGTCAGCATATCACAACTAGTGAATAAATATGCAAAGTGTGGAAGCTAAACCCATTTTCCATTTGTCAAGAACAACACAGCACTTGTTTCCTAGTTTATAAAACTGTGATGGGAAAGAAACTGTCTTAAGATTTACATATGTTATCATTAGAAACTCGGCAGGGTTATTTACCCCTTTAAAAAGAAAAGAAAATCACTTCGTATGGTTCCATTTTGGACAAAAGGAGTGGGTAGTGTGGGGTCAGAGGGTTTGAAGGGTTCCAAAAATAGTAAGTTAAACAAACAGGTGCTGGACTGGTGCTGGGTCACATATATTGTGCTTGGTAAATATGAAGGAAAGTCGGTATTACTATCAGTTTGCTGCTTTTCACAAGACAGAAAATGAGGTTCTGGTGCCACAATATCTGCCAAAACTAGACGCTGAATAGACAGTCGACCTGTAAATTAGAATTGGATTTAGAAAAAGTTAAGCAGACACAGATTTTTATTTTTGCCATGTTTATAACAAGTAAAACACCCTGAAGGAGTTAAACAAAAAAAAACTCATGAGAAATGTATTTGCCTTAGTTTATTAATATGTCTCCCAACAAATGTAAGAATATAATTTCCCTGTATGACTTGGAAATGAAATCAATACTTGCCCATGTACTGAATAAGTAACTCAAGTATAATTTGAAAATGCATCCTGTGACTGTAATGGAAAATAATCCAAGCCTTCAGTACACAGTGCATTGTTCATTAACACTGAACAGCTACTGCTGGAGGTAATAAATATGCCACACAGGATTACATCCCCGGCATACCCCGCTGCTCTAACCGAATGGCATAAGGCAAAATAAGGTCTTTTTATGGGAAGGGGGGACACAGCCAGTGGAGCAGACACTGGGGCTCGACTCCTCAGTGTGGCTGGCACTGGTCCCACCACCATGGTGAAGGAAAGCTCTCCTGGCAATGCAACAGGAGCTCCCTGATGAGAAACTATGAGCCAAGCTGCATTGCGTTTATTAAAGGCACCAGCCTAGGAGAGTTCAAAGTGAAGGTAAAGGCTCCCACTGATTCTGGTGTTTAAAAGCGTGCTGAAATTTTTGCCCAGGGCAAATAAGGACACTGCTGAGTCCTCCTCAGGTAGCTCTAGGGCTCCCTCATTGACTGAAACACTCAGATGACAGAGGACCTATATTTCTTTGTGGTTGACACCGTACTTTTGAATATTTTACCAGCCCATCTGGACGTACCTGCTTCTTTCAAAGTGCTGCATTTCTGATAGTTGGATGTCCGCAGTGCAGGGGCCCTGACATTATATAGCCTTATTTTCTCAATTCGAGAGTCAAAAACTCGTAGAAAAGGGTCCTTCTCTTCCCACTGGGAGATTATCTTATTGTCTATGAAGGTTGCAAACATCTGTGTTTCGATGAAGTGTGAAAGGAATGGGAGGTAAGGCTCAGGTTGGTCCGAGAGGAAGGAAGCCTGAAATATAGAACAACTCATTAAGTGCCACATTCTCCTCAGTGATGACCTGATGAGTCATCCTGTGGTAGAGAATTGATCCAGCAGCCAGCAGGAAGGCTTGGACAAGGCTCCTCCACCATAAAAACAGCTCTCAGATAGATTCTGAATCCATCTACAAAAGGGTTTGGTTCACAGGCCATCTCTTGGTCACAGCTGTGAGAAATAAGCAGTCGGAGGTTTTGTGACAGCTGGATCAAAGGGAATATGGAGTTACTGAAGTAGTGCTCATGCTGCCAGCTTTTTCAAAGCAACCTAGCAGCTATCATCCACAGGAACAAGCCCTGTGCAATGCATGGCAGGCCACCACCAGATGTGCCCACTTGTCTGGTCTGGGCATTCCAGCTTGGGACCATATCACGTATAAAGATGTCATGCACATCAAGGGACGCACAGTGCTTTCCAGCTAATCCTCCTTTATGATGTTACACAGGGCTATTAATCATGAATTTCCAATTAGAACTGACTGTGTGTATAAGTCTCTAACTGAGCTTTGAAAACCCTAAAATTAACAGCCCATTTTATTGCAGAAGCACTAGCAGAGATTGTCTAAACAACCCCCTCCTTTTGAGTGCTGCACTGTTTAATGCCTGAATACAAACAAACCATTTTTTTTGATCAAAAACTGACTCGGGTCAGTATATAGGCTGTTTCTCCTTGCTTATCCTTCTAACATTCTCCTTAGAGAAGTGCTTGTATCTGAAAAAGCTGATGGCTAAGAGCACTGTCTACTTTACAGAGTCACTCAGAAATACCAACTCTGTGAGCTTCCCAACATTTCTCACTCCTTTTTCTAGCCTACTGTCTCTATTTCCCCATTTCTAATCTCAGCTCCCTTTTCACTCTTGTGTACACACTACAATAGAGTCGTACTCTTGTGCCATAACAAAGCGATAACCTTCTTCAGAACAACACTACCCATTACCAAAACCCTCTACTGTGAGATCAGGAAACACGAGACTGGATTTGGTTTTTGTCTCATGTGTGCACCTCTTCTCTCAGCAAACAGAAAAAGAAAGACAGGAAAAAAAGTCACTTTCCATTGTTACCCTTCCACCAAACGTGTAAGAGCAGCCCCATCAGCAGGCAGAAGCCTGCCAGCTTGCTTTGTACAAGCCAGGACAGCTCTGACCGACTCAGTGGATGTGCACCAATGTACTTTGGCAGGCGATCTGGCCCTGAGTAATGAGAATGGACAAATCTCTTGGTGAAGCAGATGAAGAACGGCAGATTAAAGAGTACCTAGGCTATGTATATATAATACAGCTATTCTCCCTCCCCCTCAAAAGCACATTTAGATGGAAAAATGAGTATCTTTAAAACGGCTATCTTTACTTTGTCAAAGTTTTGCATTTGTTCCCTGTTTGTCAGCCACGACTCCATATCAGGGGCAGCCTGAATGACGAAAGCCTCGTAGTCTGCGAACATTTGTGTGAAGCGATTGGCGAAAACCTCGCGGAGCTGCACGTTCAGTTTATAGTCCCTCAGCTCCAACTCCTCGCACGACAATTTCCCATCCTTCTCCTTCTCTGTGAGGGGAGTTGTGATGGTCATTTTTTCCATCGTCACGCCCGTTCTTTTGGCAAGAGCCTGCAGGCGGGCGATCGTCTCATTGCCTTTCAGCAGCTCGTACATGTTGAGGGCATTGCTGGGGATGTTCCCGTTCTTCTTGTCATTCACCAAGTCACTAAGAACCAAGTTCTTGAGTTTGGTGGCGCTGTCACTGCAGTGCAGGTTGCCCTCCGGAGGGATCCCAAACTGCAGGAGAACCTCAGAGATTTCCTGGATAAACTCCAGCTTGTTGGGGAACTGAGGGAATTCCTCTGGCAGTTCGATGAAATGGTTGTCAATGTCTACAAAGCATAAGTTTGCCTGAAATACAAAGAAAAGTTTCAAAATGAAAACTGGCTCCTCTGCAATGTAGCTTTACTTTCCCAGGGTGCTTCCAGACAGGAAGGTAAGTGTACACATATGAAGGAGACTTTAGCTGTGTTGCCTAGTCTATGACATTTCAGATTTCAGTAAAGCTCAGGGCCAACTGGATGACAATGGCTTAATGAATAAATAAAATCTCCTGCCCTCTCCTGTTTCCCCAGGACTTGCAGATCCCAAATTTTCCACTACAAAGGTTTGCTATGCCCTCCACCCGAGCCCAGCCCCTGGCAGGTCTAGAAGCCTAACTCTATGTTTTGTCTCAATACCCCACTTATCTATATAGAAGAATGCAAACATGTGAAACACAGGCTGTTCTTGGCCCTTAATATTCCAAGTTATCCAGCTACCTAGCTAGAGTGAATTCCCCAAATCTTAATCATACCCCCTAAGGCATCACTAGATCATTCAAGGGTACACCAGCAAGCAGGATGTGCAGCACCACTTCTTAGGCTATGTAAATATCCTTTGTGTGAATTATTGCATCTCATGGGCACATTTATTGTACCAGGATCCAACTGCAGGAAGCCTCTGTAGCTGTGCTACCAAGGAACAAGAGGCTCAGTGAGACAGATGACACTACTATGAACAAAACTACAAAAGAGGGGCCCATGTAAATCCTTTGGGATCATGTCTGACTACAGCATCTCCCCTGGAAATAGCATCCTATTTTCCCACTCCCTTGATCCCCTGTTTCCATGGAGGCTTTTAATCTTAGCAATTCCTCTGCCTAAGATATAAACTGAGTGCTCTTAGCTTTGCTATGAATGGAGATGGATCTCAGCCTGTAAGATTAAAGTTAAGTGAAGACATTAATCTAGCAGAGCAGATACTTTTACTAGGAAAATGTCAATGGAGGAATGGAAGAACCCCACATAAAAATTAATTACATTGCAAATGCACCCTCAGGAATAATAGCAGAATGAAAAACAGTAATTGATCTTCTGAACTGTGGCTTACATCTGAAATTCACTGTCTGAGTGCACTGTGCTGAGTAAAATCTTAAACCAGGTCAGATTCCCAAGGTGCTGAGCTCTGCTGGGTTTTACGCTGGCATAAAGCTGCAGAAACCCACAGGGCAGCAGCAGCAGATCTTTGTTAGCTTGACTTGACCACTAGCACAGCTCCTTTGCCTTCTCCAAGGCACTTTCACTGTTCTTCACTTCTTATCAAACACTGTAGACTAATCTTCAGATTATGCGAACAGAAAGAACTTTTTTTCCTCCTTTTCTGAAGAGGTTCATTTTCAGCAGGACAAAACATTCCACAGCAAACATGTTTATAATATATTAGATATTTCAGGGACATGTTTGACATTAATCACCTTTTACATAGATACTTTAAAGAGTATTAG
>VYZS01083704.1:41915-61177 GCA_013400695.1 Neodrepanis coruscans | reverse complement strand
TAATTTCTAAGATCAAAAAAAAAATAATGCAAAGAATATTTCAGTCTTGGAGGAGCAATTACTCAAGCCCCTGGAAAAACAACTTGGAAAATGGTCAAAATTATAATTAGTAGAAAAGGCCTAAGCTGTAAGAAGTTTATCTTTCCTTATTTTTGCTTAAATCCCTAGAAAAGGTAGACATACAAAATGGATTGCTGAGGTTTCTGCAGAGTTCACAGTTTAATTCATTTCTCTTGAGCAGAAACCTCATGCCAGTGGAGTTTTGTTACCAATCCTTGGGAAATTGTAGCATCTATCACAGACTGGACATACACAAGACCCTTACATGTGCATGGTTGCATGGGAGAGCTGTGGTCTGAATAAAATAAACAGCATTTGAACAAGCATTGCAAAGCCTGCGCCCTGAAGAATTGCAGAGAAAAAAATATCTAATTCCTCCTCTTGGTTTTCAAAGCCCCAGTGTTTTAATCTTAAAAGTACTCTCTATCTGCAGCAAGATGTAACCTGAAGCCACAGGAGTTCACTTCTAGTGCTTTCAGGTATAGCTTTTTATTTCACCTTTGCAGACCAAAGTTGGCACTTAGAACAGTCTATTACATCTACCCACCAAGAGTGGTTTTGATTAACTCCCTGGAAGTCCACACTGTCCCCATGAACAGTAAGGGCTCATCTTTTCAGTCTTGCCATGGAGTTGCAGGCACAGGTCTCAGCCAGCTACCCAGCTATGTCACCCTGTTCCATGTTTTGCCTTAATGCTGCCACAACACTGTTTGCTGCTCCCGAGAAGCACTGACCTTTCAAAGCTTCAGATTGAAATGCTTCGGTCAGAGTAGCTTTCGCCTCAAAAAGGGATACCTATACTACCAGTTCCCAAACTGTGGTTTCTAAAGCCACAGTGAGAGTTCTTGTGGCACCAGGTTGCTCTAAAGTATAAACTGTAAACTTGATGATTAAGGTAGTTGTCTGCAGTCCAAAATGTTTGGGGACAAGGCAGCTCAAAAAAATGAGCTCATCATTCTTTTATGTCAGTCTCAACCCCTCTGCTTGACCACCACAGCTGTAAAATGAAGTTGCAGTCCACTAAAATCTCTGCATTTTCCCAAGTGACAGGATATCACTCACCTGTAAAATACCAGGAACGAAGCAACTAGATACCCAAAGCTGACTGCAGCAGCCATGGTACAAACAGCTCCCCATTTGTCATGTCCCCACCACAGAGCTGTGCCAGACACTCTTGTACCATGCTGGGAACACATCCAGGGCAAGCTGGGTAAAGTCATTCAACACCCTCATCTCTCCATTTAGTTAGATGCCTTTGTTCAGGCTACCAGAAACATTACGCCTCAGCTACAGGGTTAAAAATATACCTTTTCATCATCAGCTCCTAGTTCCCTTGAGAAAAACGACTCCAGAAAAGCCAGCAGTCTCTGTGCAACCTTCCTGCCAGCCATTCACTGCTATTATCGCTAATTAGTCTCATTGTACGGTCAGGGTAGTGCGAATATATATATTTTCACTCAACTTTCCAAAATAAGTATTTATTCTTTAAAAGAAGACCAAAATTTTTGGCAAGATTGAATGAAAAGCTTCCTTCCAGCAGGCCTAGGAGATCAATGAAAAAGTCAGCTTCCATTTCCCATACATGTTCCCATACATACCGAAATAGTTTGGTGAACTGAAATAGGTTTTGGTCCAGTGCTCTGATTTATAGCATTAAGTCAGTGAATTCTGATGTTGGATAAATAATGCTGTCTTGCTTGAAATTGCAACCAATGGATGCAAGACCATCTTCTAATCTCTTGTTAAGTTTGGGAAGGTCGGAGCAAGACTAGGCCACTGGAAACACAGTCCATCCTCTTTAAAACAGGAAGGGAAGGAAGGAGGAACTTGCCAAATCCCTCTCTCATTATTTACCTTGGAATAAGAGATACATAAGCCAAAAACTTTTCCTCTTTTGCCTTGAAAGAACTTGGAAGTTAAAAAAGTGTTTCTCCCAAATGGATCTCAAAGCTTAGAGAGATATCAGTAGTACCTAGGCTGGTTATATGTCAAATAGGAAAATAGCTGCTGTTTTCTCTTTCAGGATTCACAAGACTGACACTTAAAAGAAGCCACAGTGCACAATTAGCCATGCACTCAGCTGTCAGGGTATGCCAAAACTAAGGCTTTGCACTCACCCTCTAGTCCACATTCCTCACCTCTGGGAACCAGCATTATGATGCTATTTACATAATAACAGAATTTCCCTAATACAACTATATACTTTTCCCCATGCACCATCAAGTTTTGTCTACACCAGATAGGAAAGTAAAGGTCATGTCAAGGACACCTCTATATTCACAAATAATAGAGTAGAGAGACAAAAAATTCTGAATTTTGAAGAGTGAAAAGGATTACTTCTCATTATCTCATTTTTCTTAACAATAAAAAAATGCAGGAAAACAAACAAAACAAGTAAACCTTAAATTACAGCCAGTACCTGGAAGAATAACATTTATCTAACTTCTGGTGGCACTGAAAACTGGGTAAAAATTATTCAGTGTATATTCTGTAACTGTCTCAAGGACCATTACAAAAGTAATGCATATATAGGTTGCTATCCACACACACAGACTATTACTAAAATGAAACCTAATAGCCACATTTCCCAGTTTCCAGTGAGTCCACAAGCAGGGACTAGGGCGGGATGGGTGGGGAAGCATTTCAGTGGTGCTGCTGTTTAATGTCAAATCCCAGCATAAAGTGCAAAGGCAGCACAGTTCAAACAGAGGAAGAAAGATAGTAAGTGCACACACACACACACACAGAAGCAGAAGGGAGGGGAAAAACAGCCTAATCAAAACTAACAGCAGGATTTCTGCTCATACTTCAAACCAAGAGAAGATAAAACCCTTCATTTTCAGTTCTTGAAAGCAAACCCCTGGAGCCCATGTGGAGAAGTGCTCCACAAAGAACTCGCAATCCTCTGAATTCAGTCATTTGCAGAAGAACTACCCCCTCTTTCCACCTCCCTGAACATTCTTCCCCATTCTCAGCCACGCAGTTATTAGCATTACCATTACACACTTACTGACCTTTTCTTTTAGATGACAAAGCAAAGCATTCCCTTTTGGAGCCTGAAGGTTCACTACGTGCACTCACTTCCTATCCTCTCTCCCCTCTCCATTTCAAGATGTGCATTGCTTGAACCACATCTCTTGAGAAGTCTAGGTATTCAGAATCTTTTCCTCCAGGTATGTGTAACTCTGGGCTTCATGGTTTTCATTCCAGTTTGATTAAACCACACCCTCCCACCCTGAAAATTTTTTCCTGAAGCACATTTTCCTAATTTAGGGTCAGCATCACAGATGACATTTGGAAACCCAAATAATATGGATAGGCATCCAGTGAAACTTAGAGAAACCTCCAAAAAGTCTGAACCCTTGACAGTCAGCAGGAAACTTAAATTTGATATGTTTGGGCACTCTGGTGCACTGCAACATAAGCAGCATGTACATTTGATACCCAAATATCACCAGGACAGACTCACAGCAATCAATATGGCACAGGAAACATTAAGAGGGGTGTAGAATCCCAGACCATGCCTAGTGCTAATTCAGGATTTCCCAGACCTGTAGCAGAGTATTGCACTACTGCAGAAAGACATAGCCAGAAGAGGAAAGGTACAGATCAGATTTTCAAAAGCTTGCTGGCATACTTCAACACAGACAGGCTCTGTGCAGGCAATTTCTGCCAGCGTAGCCAGCTGTGGCCAACTGCAGTCATAAGTATCTCAGAAACAAGTAGCAGCACCCTTGTAAGCAAAGTTCCCAAATATCTCAATCAGGACCACAAAGGGATGACCCACTCAGTTTCAACCCAGCCTCCAAGTGCTAACAAACTTTCAGTATTTTAACATATCCATTGTATGGGAGGGAGGAAATCTAACCAAACCTCAATATGCTGCTGAAATTTGAAAAACAAAGCAGCAAGAGTGTCTTCTGCAAGATCTATTACTTTCTGCTGGTATGTTTGCAGAAGGTAGGATTAGTTTCATGCTGTCTTGGAGCACAATCAAGGGCAGTATTTGGATAATAATCAAATTAATTCTATTGCTAACTGTCACAAGTGAAAAATACAATGCACAATTAAATCCTGGCTGGAGGAAATAATTATTTAGTGCTTTCATTAGGACAGACTTATCTCTCTCACATTTCTTCATTACATTCTCACGCCCCTAAACATCAGCATTAGCTCCATGTAACATTAAATTATATTAGCTCCTGTGGCTGCAGCTGCCCAAGAACTGCCTGTTGGAAATAGACGCAATGTGCATCACTGGACAGGTGCCCACCTTGTGAGTACAGAAGGATCTGCATCTCCAGAAGAACACAGGTGAAAACCTGGACCAGGTTCTCCAGGCCCAGCAGCTCGAAGACCTCCCGCAGTGGGTAGTCAGAGAGTGGCAGCTCATTGGGCCCGGGCCTCTGGCAAATGATGGGCTCATAGACCCCATAAAACTTCAGGGACCTCCCTGGGGGTGGCAGGGGCACCTCGTAGAGGATGTTGTGGATGTAGCTCTCCAGGGGAAGAGGTGGTGGCTGCTGGGAGGTCACTGCCTTATAGAGTTGGATCAGGAACTTCTTGCAGGCTTGCATGAAGGGCAGAGGGGTGATGAGGCATATGCATTTGGAGACGTACAGCGTGTCTCTGCTGATGTCGTAGGAGTTGTACCGCTGGAGCTTGGCAAGAGATGTGGCGTCGCCCTCGTCGATGCTGCTGGCCAGGGAGTCCATGCTGCACGAGGAGGAGGCGCAGACGCTGCTGTATTGCTCTGCATTGTGCATCTGGTACAGTGTCTGCATGGCTGTGCAGATCTGCTTGCTTGTGACCTCCTCGTAGAACGTGAGCACAAACCCGTATGTACGAGAGCCATCCTCTCTGGTGATGATGAAGGAATGGAGCTGCGGATCTCTGTTATCTGCCTGTGTCCTGAAAGACAGCCCTTTGGGCATACACAGCTAGGAAAAGAGAAAAGAAGTAGATACAGTTATTTGAGCTGCAATTTTATTTTGTTGTTTTTGCTGTACAGGCACCTTCTTTTTATTCAGTGCATCACAACAAGCCATCTACCATTAAACATAATCTGCCTGAAAAGTATCTAAGAACAAACAGCCTAAAAACTGATGCTACTTAAAAGAGGTAGACACAACTGAAGAAAGAAAAACACTCTCCAAAATGACCCATTTATTGTCATTGTGACTAATTTGCATTACTTTCTGAAATTATTTTCACTACTGAATAGTCTTCGTGTCATTTACTGAAGCATCATATAAAAACATTCAGTTTTGTTCTCATTTGCATATATCATGCCCACAGTACATTAAAATCAGAGAGCCAAGGAAGCATCTCACACCACTGAATTCAAATTACAGACTTCTTGAAATTCTTTGATCTTCCCTAATTTTATGGGGGCAGGGGGAAAAACCCTCAAAACCCAAATGACTGGCAGCTATTACATTTACTTTCTTCTTTAAGTGCTACAAAATAGCTTAGATCAGAAAAAAAAGGGGGAACGGGGCAGGAAACACCCAAAATCTGTGAAGGACTCCTTTCTGATTTACCACTCAGCCAGATTGTACTACACTGGGTGTTTCTCTGAAATACGACCCTAGTGATAACCGGAGACATTTTTCCAGACATTCCTTGGGAATGCTATCAGCCATCTAATAAAAAATAAAAATCATCCAGCAAAATTAGTTTGAATATGCATCAGCAGGAAACTCCTTATGCTCTTGCTAAGTCAACATCTTTATAAATGAAGAATGAAAGCTGCCTTTGTACCTTCCATTTGAAGAAATAAAAGGAAAGAGGAAAGGAAGAGCCTTCAAAGTGTTCCTCTTTTTCCAAAAGGCAACAGTAGAAGCCAACTTTCCCAAGGGATGTGAATTTACACACAGCTGACTGTGTCCCCTATTATCTCACCTTGACTGGGAGTAAATTCTTCTGTAAGTGGAAGAGGTCAAGAGAAATAATCATATATTTTCAGGTACATCCTACCCTGAACTTGAGCAGTGCACCTTGCAGAGACCATCTGAAAACCTCATTAAGCAGCTACCAGCCCAGCTGATATTTAGGCAAGTGGTCCAGACTCACTTCACAACAGGCCCCTAAATGACCTAGGACAGCTCTTATGTACTGCTCAAAAAGGTAATGTCTAGGGAAATAAGTAGCCTGGAGATAGCAAAAGAATTTAATTCTTGATGGGCTTTGCTGACATAAACCATGAAATTGCAGCTTGAATCATTTTCGAACAGAAGCCACATTTTCATTCAGAAGCTTTGTAGTTTTTATTGTGGCATTAACAGCAGTGCCATGGTTAAGGCTTCTTAAATAAAGAGGTAGTAAAAAATCCTTGTTTCACACTTTATTTAAATTTATTCTGCACAATAAATATCTCTCTTAACCTCATTTTTGGCAGGCTTGCTAAATAAAAAAATTATTTTGAGAATGTGGGTTTTCAGTGGTTGTTAGAAGCCTTATCAAAACCAAACAGGCTGAAATCATAGGTTTAAATCTCAATGCTATCAAAGATTATATTTTCCTGACTTCGCAGATTATATTTTTTTCACTTTGCAGAAAAATACCTGGATAAGCAAATTATATATACTGGTATGATCAAGAACAGATAAACATCAGGAAAATTCAGATCAGTTCAGGCAGTTTCAGAAGGCTGTTTAAATTTCCTCCAAGTCTTAATTATTATTCCCTCATCCTTTATATACTGAGTTTATACACACAAAGGGATACCCATCTATTAAGTTTCAGTCACAGCTTGACATATACAGAATAACCATATTTTAAGACCTTGGCTGCAAATGCTGGCACAGAGACTGCTGCTCTCGTTAGACCTACATGAGGACACGGGAGAAAGGGGAGAAAGAAAGTAAAAAGATGGGAAGCACAGAGGCAGGAAGAAAAACCAAGAGTCACTTAAGAAGCCAAGATCAAAAGGAAGAGCCTGTACTCATTTTGCAGCAAAACAGAAAGCTTTGAATTTGCGGTTAATGCATGAAAACTTTCATCTTAGGGCCTCGGACATCAATCACTTCCCATCTCATCTGTGTCACACATGCCACAGGAGATTGTTGGGATGTGCTAAGGGGGTGAAATCTTTGCCTGCTGATGTGAAGCTGGCTGGCTAACAGTGAGAAGGCAGTCAGTCACCTGTACTGCATCTTTGTATAAACATTGAAAACTATCCAAGATTACTGATCAAAGCACAGGAGTTTGGTTTCCAGAGCACTTTATTATTTATATTTAAATGTATCCATCAGCAGAAAAATGTCACATTACATCACATCTGCAATAAGGCTTATAATCAAGATGGTTTCTAAACAAAAGGAAGCTGCACCAGGACAGATAAGGAGATATCAACTAATCCATAATGTCTCTAGAAGTCATGAGTAGGAGATACCCTTTCCCTAAACACAGAGGCAGGACACACACACTGTAATCCCTTCCTCTTTCTTCTCCCAGCCATCATCAGTTGCAGGTATTTCTGAACCAAAGGTCGCCTCTGGATCACTGCCCACTAGCACAGGTTCAGCACTTCTCCACTAGATCCTCCACTTTACTTTTTAAGCCTCTCTATGTTTCTCATGTTCACAACATGCCGTGACAGCAAGCTCCATACCCAAACTGCACTGTGGGAGAGGGGGTTTGTGCTAAAGCCTGCTCCTTCAAATTATACCAGGGAACCTTTATTTCTTTTATTTCAGTACATGAGATGTCAAACAGATAATGCTTCATTGGACTTCAGAAATACAGGCAAAGACTTGTAAGTCTTGATAAACCAGAGGGCTAAAACTGGTAGCTCATTTAGTAAAAATTTCTGCTTTCTCTCTACTGATACCTTTAGTTTGGTACAACACATTACTTGCAGAATGGCCACAGAAGATAGCATGTGAGGTTAGGCAGGGGTAATCACAGAAAGCAGTGGGGAGAAAAAAACACTTCCCTATTAAAGAGAACTCTGTACTTTGATACATACTTTGAAAGTGAGAGAAAACATGACTCTCAGGCAGCTTGATTGCTTGGGAGTTCAGGGGGCTATTTTTAAAGTGACAGGATAGTTCCAGAAGGCAATTGAAATTCCTTAGGCATCCAGCAAAGCCAGAGTTCTCACAAGTTAACCTTCAAGAATTTATGCATTTTCTTCTCTGAGGAAAATTGCTTCTGGAAGCTCACATAAAGCAAACACATAGGCAGAACTAATACAGCAAGGCAAGATCAGAAAGGCCAATAATTGCCTCAAGGGATTCTGTGGAGGTGGATATTACTTTAAATGATGTTTCAGATCAAAACAATAAAGAAGTTTTCCAAAATATGATTTAAAAGATCATTAAATACTGCTACTGTTAGTAAATGTGTTTTTTCCCCCTCAAAGACACATTGCAAATGAAAGATGTGCTCTTCAGCTATTAGATTTTAGCTGAATGTAACTCAGTTCAATTACTTTATTTTAATAGGTCTCTTGCTGGTTTTAGCATTCCATTTTTATCTGATACCATGATTACACATCATGAATACTAGACATTTTCAACTGTAATGTGAGAGACAAATAATGCAACAATTCCAGCTGCTATATTTCTGTTGTAGACCCCCCATCACTTCTCCTTGGAACATCCCCAATTCAAAGGCAGAACTAGAAGGCATAAATAGCCTTGGCAGTTGAATTATTACCATCTTAACTGCTGCTGAAGCATCATTCTGAGCCCTTCATACCTTCAGTATAACCAAAGTGATGTGGAGACCTGCCCAAATACCACACTATCTCTCCATCAGTGCATTTGGAAGCAGAGGATAGAAATCCCCTGGTGCCAGCAGGCAGAGGGAGTGATTGGGCTTGTCGTCTCTGCCTTTCTATACATGTGCAGTGCCAGAGTATCAGCTCTCTATGTCACTGCTACTTCCAGCTCATGTATTTCATGTTAAATATTTGGCACAATGCTTAAAAATATAATTCAGTGAAAACTGAGATGAATTTCAGATTTCTACATCTTTATGACTGCAGGGAAGTTTTGCTTTTGCAAAAAACATTTTATTGTAGGTCTTATGTATTCCCTACCTCTCTACCTCCTGGGTGAAGAGATCCTCCTGACTTCACACCTGCACCATACAGTGAGGTCAGTTCTGTTTTGAAGTAGCTAGTATGCTGTCCTACCCTTCTCAAATGCAAAGCACATCTAAACTAGACCGGGGGGAAGGGATTCCCTAATTTTCCAATATTGATTTAGACTCTAATACACATTTTCTGAAAACAGTAGAAGCTAGTTACTTTTAAGTTGAAAAACAAATGGCATTTTCTGTACTGGGATGCTCAAATACCAGTAGTCTGTTGTCAGGTTATGTTCTTAAAAAATGCTTTGATGATCTTGGAAATTTCCTTTGAATATCAGCTCTTTAGAAAAACTCCCAATGGATTATCAGTCTTTCAGTTGTCACTGCCCCAATCCAAAAACTATTTTCTTCTCCCTTCCAGGTCTATGGGACTTGGACACAGAGATTCCCACATCAGATTTAGCTGAGAGGAAAGGGATGTACTCAAGATACATTAATGCAAAGGTGCCATTAAAAGTGATGACCCAGCACAAGCTATGGAAAGTTCCAGGTTCTGCATAAAGATTCCTCTTTGCCTTGCTATATACAGAATTACAAGGTGTTTTGTACTCAGAAATTTCACATGGATATTTATATCTTAAAAATTCCTTAGTTTTCCTCCTTCCTACCTATGGGTATGTATCCTGGGTGACCACACCCCTTCTCACCCTGTCCCTGGTTACTCTTGTTTCATCACACAGCAGACTTAGAACTAGAACTAATGAGGGAAACACAACATTTTACTGTTGTTGTGCCTGAAAGTATTCTGTATTTTCACAATACCTCCTCCTCCACTACTTTTTGACCAGCAGGCCCAGTGGGTGCTCTTAGTCCCAGCAGAAGCACCTCATTCATCACATCACAAGGGCTGGTTGTGAATAACCCAGGAACCTCTTGAGAGTTGAAGTTGTTAGGTAACAGCTTGAGAAGAGAGTTTCTCTACCTACCATGTTGACAGCATCCTGGTCAAAGGGGTTCCACTCAATGTTCTGAGGGTAATGGGCCAAAACTTTGGACTTGAAGGTTCTTCTTAAGGGACTCTGGTCGAAATTTTCTCCTGCAACAAAGGAAGAAATAATGACTTGTCACAGCAGTGAGGCTTCAGAGAGACCTGGGTTGGGCAGATTTCTTTTGCCTTTTTTTTGGTGAAATCTGAAGGGCATTTTCACTCCCAACAGAGGTGCTACTTTTCAAAGAGAAACAGAAAATATGCCCATTTGGACTGACCACACCCTCCTTCCCATGAAATCTTACTACAGTTGAAATCTAGCTTAGTATTTATGGCATGGAAATATTTTATCAAGGGAAAAATGACTGCAGGAATTCTATAGAAAAAGACCCTGCAATCAACTGAATTCTCCACCTTCCCCTATAGCTTGAATATCTAGAGATGGCTTTACTTAGTCACTGAAAGTGCAATTTCCCTCAGACTTGTTAGAAACTGTCTTAAGGTCAATAAAAAATATGAGCACCTCTTGGCTATTATAAATTATTCAAGGATTCATTACAGATGATCTTTTTTATATCACAAGCCTGGTGTGAAAATTAAACATTTATTTTTTCTATATCAAATTTCAAGGACAAACGTTTTCCACACAAAGAATCCAGCAAGTGCAAAGAGGAAGACTGAAATTAGACTTCAAGAAGAAATGCATCCAGTTATCAGCGTACAAATACTGCATTTCACAGTGATATTGTTAATGGAGATTCCTCCACTGGATTATCTACAGTAATCAAAACAAGAAGTTCTTAAAATCTCTTAATTAAATTACCATCTACTACACTTTTTTCAGGTATCAGGTTATGAATTTCAGGCTTCTTGCTTTAAAGACTACAAATGGGTCTTTCCTATTCATTTGCTTTCTGTGAGAGAGCTAAATGGAATGAAAGCCTTAGGTTCAAAAAGTGAAAAGTTTTTTACCAAACCTTGCTTTGCACTCAAAGGCTTCCTTTGGGACTTCTTAGTGTCACCCAAGTACTTCTCAAAATATGTTACTGAAATAGAATTGGATTTCTTTCCTTTACAAAAGAATATTATTTCTCCTTATACTTAAAAGACAGAACCAATATTTCATTAATGTTTTTAATGAGAGGTTATTTTGGATGAAAAAATACCCAATTGCTCGGCAAGTTCTTAAGGCAATCCACCATTCCTGAAGAAAATTTTCACTACAAGTCACTAACCCCTCTCTGAAGGCAATGGGGACCACAGGTGTATAACTTGTGTTTGCTGAGTTACATGCAACAACTCAATCTTCACACAGTGAGCAGTCTGTGAGACATCTTGCAAAATTCACAGTTCAGTAGTTACTCAAAAGTTTCTGAGGCCACAACCATTTAGCACGTGCCCTTTGCTCCTTGCAAAGCACAGTCTACACAATCATTTAGCTCAGAATGAATTGATCTGAAAAACCTTCTGTACAAACCGACATCTGAAAGCAGAGCTTCTCAGTTTTTGCCTGGCAGAGCAAATAATTGCAGAGAACACAAGATAACAGGGAAAACCAGTGGCAGTTCACAAGGTAAAAACTACGAGGGCAGAGTTTTAGGAGGGTTGAAAATCATGTTGCATGAAACCCTTTAGCACACCTTCGAAGCAGAGGGCAGAATGTGTGCTGTGTCTCAGGGCTGCAGTGCTGGGGCAGCAGCAGCACCTGCACCACAGAGGCAGGTGGAGGAAGAGTAGGCAGTGGTCAGGCATTTCTTACACCAACACCAGCTGCCAGCATGCCCAGCCAGGAAGGGGAAGCGGACGCTTCAGCTGGAGTTCCCCTCCACGAGGATGCATGTAGGCGGATGGAAATTCCTCGAGATGCGTGCGTCAGTGGTGCTGGGATTGCCCCTCACCCTGCTGCGAGAGCCACTGCATTGAGTCCAGGAACCCAGTGCAGGAGAGCAAAACCAGCTCTTCCAACAGCACTGCATTCAAATGCATTCAGAGAAAGGGTTTAAAATCTTTTCCTTCCCAAGTAATCTCTAAGATTTTAAAGATACGGTTATTTTTATACAGTGGCTCTTTCTGAACACAGGATTTAGACACATTGCAGCATTATGGTGGTGGCATCATCAACCCGGGAGTGTTCAAAAAACGCATGGATGTGGCACTTGGGGAGATGGTTTACTAGTAACAAGGCACTGCCAGGTTAATGTTGGACTCAATGATCTAAAAGGTCTTTTTCAACCGTAATGATCCCATGTATTTTTCTTCTAGCACTATGCCTGTCTCAGTTGATTTTGGTGGGTAACCATGGGGGAGAATAGAAAATAAGTTTTAACAAGGCTATTTTATGCTTGGAAGGAGAAAAGGTCCAATATGCAACACAGCAGTTGTATTTCTTGGGGAAAGAAATGGTAAAAAGGGGAGTAGCTGAGGGGACTGGGGAGATCCTCTTGCTCTCTACAACTACCTGAAAGGAGGTTGTAGTGAAGTGAGGGTCATTCTCTTCTCCCAGATAACAAGTTACAGGGACAGAAGAAACGCCCTCAAGTTGCAGCAGGGGAGGTTTATACTGAATACTAGGAAAAATTTCACCACAGAAAGGGTTGGCAAACATTGGAACAGGCTGCTCCTGGAAATTATTGAGTCACCATCCCTGGAGGCATTTAAAAGACATGTAGATGTGGCCCTTAGGAACATGGTTTAGTGGTGGATGTAGCAGTGCTGGGTTAATGGTTGGACTCAGTGACCTTAGAGGTCTTTTCCAAACAAAATGATTCTATGATTATACAGAAAGAGCTCTGGCAGTGGAAGGCAGCCTGCTTCTGAAATTGCTCAAGGCAAACCAGAAATTCAGCAAAAGTGTGTCCATCATAGAAATGAAGAAAACTGAAGGTATCAACTAAACCAGATAAATTCAAAGGGATGTCAGGGTTTAGCTGATTAGATCATCACATGTGCCAAGCAGGACCAGGTTTGCCATCAGCTGCTACGGCAGTCCAGAGCACAAGTTCTATGAAATTTCTCTCCATGCTCAGTTAAAATGTTCAGACTGAAGTACCCCAAACCACAGGCCGTTACACTGTTGCAAAACATGGCAGTAGAATAACCCCTTATTTTGGTCTAAAAGTTCTTTGCAGAAGCATTAGACATAAAGATATAATCTCATCCACCAATTCCTAAAGTTTCACAAAATAAAGATCCCAACAAGCAACACCAGCAAAAAATTTCTCTGCAGGTATGAACTTAAACATACTTGGCAACATTTTTAATTCTTAGTATCAAACAATAATGAATGTGCTTGCATAATCAAACATATATGCACAAGGTTATTTCCTAATTACATCTTCAACCTTCCTCATATCTGACAGAGTTTACAACTGTGAATTGGCAGAAAGGAAAGTATTTGATGTTACATTTGTTCAGTTGCGTCTACTAAAATTTAGAAGAACATCTGGATGACTTCATTAAGTTCTACCACTAACAACAAGTGATAGCTGGAGTCCAAATTTCTTCAAAGGTTTCCTTTTTCACAGCAAAAAAATCTTACTGAAACCTGATGGATGCTAATCAGGTAATTTGTGTGGTTCAGAGGCACTCATCACTTTTGCAGTTCAGCAGTTGAACGCTTCATAGGTTCTTTCCACTCTGCATCATACAGGTGTTGTAAAAACACCTTTTGCTTGAAAAATACCTCCTAGTGATGTCAGTCAACAACTGAATTGATTAATCATGTGGTATTAGCATGTAACTTTAAATGGGACTCCAGGGGCAATGTACATTAATCACATCATTTATTGTTTCTAAAGGCTGTGCTCACTTATAGGCACCACAACAATTGGGACAGGCTTTGTTCAGTGTGTTAGGTGTGCTCAGGAGAGCTGCACTTCCAGCACACCTAAGACATGTGGCATCTAAGGGGAGATGGCTCTATGACCTTACATTGAGTGGAACAGCAAACTGCACAGCTTTTACCTAAATAACTTCCACGTGTTCCCAGTTACATAACTGGTAGCTTTACCCATCTGTTCTGGCAGCATGGCCCAAGCTTGTGGAGGAGCAGGGAGGGAAGCTGTGGCATGGTGCAAGGTGCCTTTAACCTGTCCTCCAGCTTTAGAGGAGCACTGGCAGACTATAGAAACATATCAGACTGCTCAGGGACTTTTGGGAAGCAGTGCTGGAGGGCTTCTCCTAGTCTTGCTGGCTCAATATCTAACTAACCCAAACAGATAAAGTTGTGTTTATTTTCAAGTTAGACCAAAAATTACATCATTTGGTATGTAAGAGCACTGAAGGCCTTGATATTTTGCTGTTCTTGTTGTTCAATATCCCTCATCTTGTTTTCCCTACAAACCAACCTCTAACTTGATGGGCAGTACCTAGAACCAGTGGAGAAAAACAAGGTGTATTTGCCAAAAAATCACTGTAATAATGATAAAATGAGGGTTTCAATCAGCTTTTGGAAGTGACCAATAATTTGTAGGCTGCTGCAAATACTCATGCAGTTGTTTAGATGACAGACACATCTAATAAGTTTATGAAGCACAAACTTTGCTTTAAGAAATCCAGCTTCCCCAAACCAGCAGTTACAATGTTCTAGTAGGCTGACAACATGGATTCATTTTATCCAGAAAAGTAAGTGGCACAAACAACTTACCTTTGCAGAGTCTCTGCAGTGTTTGTATTTTACTACTCCAGTGGTTTAAAAAAATATAAATTAAAGGCACAACAAACATAAAGGTAATGCAGTTTTCACAATCAATGATGAAGTAACAAAAGATAAGAGCCAAGAAACCACACTGGAATGAATCAATCAGTCATTAGCTCAAAAGGACATCATCACACCCTCCATACAAAGCTGCTTCATGGAAAGTCAAGCAGATCAAGCTTTAAGAAGAAAAACATAATTTGGGAAAGAACCAGTACAAGGCTATGACAGGAAGCAGCCTGCATGTCAGGGAGAAATCTCATCATTTGGCCAAACCAGCAAGAAACACCCCAACATTCAAACAAGGTAAGAGACATGGATCATGACAGTCAGCTCCACACTGACAAGCAGCTGGAAGAGAACCACAGGGAGCAAAACCTTCTTGGCAAACATGAGAGAAGGGATCTGGACCAAAGGATCTGACAGTATCAGTTCTCAGCGTTGGAAGTTCTGAACTGCTGAGTCGCATGTGGCAAATAGAATTTACTTAGATGTTATTCTAGATGAACAGTGAGTTTTCATTAAATTTACTATGTGTTTTTAAGTGCTTGCTTGATAACTTCCCAAACAGGATTAGCAAGGCTCATTAATAATGAAGAAAGTATCAAATGTGAACTGAATCCATATACTGAAATATTAATGGGCAGTCTGTATTATAAACACAGATAGAAACATCTTATCTGATATGTGGTACTCATTCAGGCAAACAGCACAACTTACAGGGCAAACTGCTTCTCAAGCAAATTAAAATTTTGGGATTAAATGGAAGTCTTTTGCTCTCAGAATATTTAATAAATATTATTCAAGTACTTTTCAAAACTGTGTAAAACGTGTCAGAATCAAGTTCTATTTCAAGTGGATACTACATCCTATGTAATGTACTCTTATACGACTTGTGCCTTCCTTTGAAGGCAGTATTTTTTAAAGAGACGTTTAGTTTCAAATTAAAAGCAAATGGTGAAGTGACAAATGCTAGATCAAGAAAGACTGTGCTAATTTCACTTCAAAATGAAAAGATTTCTCAGCATTAGAAAAATACCTGTGTTTCAGATAAAGGATACAATTACTAGAAAAATGCAGCTACAGTTGTGAGGCTGTCATGATGGTTTTCATAAGAGTGATCCTATGTATAAATTTAGCAGTCTTAAGGCTTAAGAAGATCTGTTTCAATTAATTATCACAGCTACAGGGCATAGAAAGCCATGTACCAGAGGCATCCTCCACCCACACCCTCTGGTCCAAGGAATGTGAGCTATCTGTCACTGCTTCCAAGCTCTGGAATGTGGACAGGAATGCTTGTGACTACAGAAATAAAAATATCTTTTATTCCTTTAGAGGAACGTGCTGGGAGCACAACTGTGCACAGTGCTGCACCTCAGGAGGACCATCTCTCTGACAGTTGTTGCCAATTAAAAGTGTTGACCACATCCAGCTACGTTCTTTCCCTGCAGATGGAACTTTGTTAAGCTTATTGAATAACTGAGGGACCCTGCACGAGAAGCAACTAATACACAGCATGTGAGTGAGAAAACAATGTGTGAACAGCAATAACAGTGCTTGGCTGTGGAGCCATTAAGCTGTTAATTTTCAGGTTCAGGAGCTGGTTAGTTTAAGTAATGCAGAAACTGTGCTTTGCTGCTTTTTTTTTTGAGCCCCACCAGGATGCCAAGGTGGCAGTGGAAGGCTAGGCAGAGTTCAAGGACATGAACTCAAAGGAGTTATTTCTGAGTACATATTCTCATAATCTCACAGCAGAGGAGGGAGCTGATATGAAAGGGAGACTGTGGCAAGGCAGACAAAACACTTTTCATTCCAAAATTTTAAAATCTAAGTTGTCTGTAAGATGGTGGTTCTATTGCCTTTCTTCGAAAATCCACAGCAACTAAGCCTAGCTAGATTTCTGCATAGGTATCCTCTAAAGCAAGATGTTATTCAGTCTTTATCAAGCACAGAAAGATCTAGCATATCTCATCTCCACCAATATACTGACATCACTAGCGGAATTTTGTTGGAGAGGGGAACCACATCTGCCAAGAGAGATTCAAGAAATAGAATAAAATTTACCAGATATTGACTTAAATTAGGTAAAGGAATGAAAAAATCCAAGCGTTTTGGCTTTGATTTTGATCTCTGATCTTTAATTTGATTTAAGAGGAGTTGGAAGACTGAAAATAAAGAAATAGAGAGCCTGGTGATTGTTTTGTCCTTATCCCCTCTTTACCTGAGGTTTTGTCTGCAGTATCTGAGCTCTTGCCATGGAGATCTGCTTGTAGCCATTTGTACAAGACTATACAACATAACAAACAGAAATAAAAAAAGCAAGTATGAACAAAATTAAAAGATATACAAATGTGCTGGGGAAGGGAAAAAATGTGAACCAAACATCAAATATTCCCCCTTACAATCTCTCTTCCCCCCCAGTACCGGTAAAGGATAAATCCATGTGATAAATAAAACCCTCCATGACCGTATTACTATAGAGGTGTTGAATGCAATGACAGACATGGTAGAAATACTTGTCAAAATTAGCAACAAGATTAAATTCTCAGTACTTCAAACAGCATTCTGCCTTACAGCTTCCCTATTATGAAAGACATCTTTGTTCACATATTGAGCCATTCCAGATCCTGTGAAACCTGGGGAGAAAGCCGTCAGTTCTTCAACTAGTGTTGAACTAAGCCCAAGAAGTTTTATTTAGTATAATACTGTTAGTTATGTTGTTACACTTTCAATCCTGTAGTGCATACCATTTTCAGGACTTACTGAAGTTACCTAATAGCTCTAGTCATCATTTCTGTCTCATAACTGGGTGTTTTTAGACTAAAATCTGAATAAACAAACTATGTTTAGAACTTGGATGAACAATTTTAATGTCTTCCAGCAACAGCTACCCTGGTAGGAACTCCTAATGGAACGGCTTCCTGCTAGCACGTCTTGAGGTTTTTTTCCAACTGGTTTGCTCATCTCCTGCAGAAAAACAAAAATGTTTTCACAGACACCACAGAATTTCTTCTCCAAAGAAGTCACATTCACACGCTACACAAAGGCATTACACAATCCTCCCCGAGTTAAATCTATTTTTATAGACCTGGCACCTATGCTGAAGCTGCAATATCATTTGCCTCTCTAGTGGTTCAGTTCCTAGGTGTAAATTCAGAGTATTTCCACCACAACCTCCTACTTGAGCTGTTAATCCAGGCACCAGTTCATAGGATCCAGAGAGTTCTGCCAAGGCCATACTTTTTTGGAAGGCAGCCCTCAACAGAGGGCACAGGAGTTCTTCCAACAGAGATTCTTAGATGTGAATTTGTATTTTAGGATAATTCTCTCTTTTCTTTAGGAGGCACCTGAAGATAGCCTACATTCAGATCTGCAGGACGATGTTTTTCCACCCCATGCATCTTACTTTATTTCATTCTACTTTTGAGCTGTTTGAACTAAAAAGTTTCTTAAGTATTTAAANACTGACCCCAGCAGAGGGGACAGATTTATCCATAGGTGTGGTACTGAGAGATGCAGAAGAGATTCTTCTTTCATCCTCTCTGCCCAGAGAGAGTTTGAAAAGGAACATCTAGATAGCACAGATACTTTCTGGTATCCAATGAATTGGAGCCTTGGGAGAGGTCAGCAGAACCAGGAGCAAAATAATGATTGCCTCTTTCTCAGCACAGAGCACCTGAGTCCAAATGCTTCTGGATTTCTGAACATATTTCTCGTCCTCTCTTGCAGTGATGTCAGTGGGAAAATATAGGCTGCAATGTAGCTTTGTGATTTGAGGTTCAGTATCTAAACTGTGCTCTAATGTATCAGTGAAAAGCATTTGTTTCCCATGATGGGTCAAGTGGATGCCAGTAGACTGTTCCTTCTCTGCCCAGGAGATAAGGCCTGGTGCCTACGCATGGTCCTGGTTTTCTGGAAAAAACACTGCGTGTGTCAGGAAAGCTCTGCCAGGCTGCCCTCACAGCTCTACCCCAAAGGTTATCATACAAAGATAATTTGGCACTGAACTTCCACAGACTTTGCCAACAACTCTGCAATAGGAAGAACAAAAAGGAAAGATGTAACAACTCATGAAGTAATGTATAGCCAGATGCAGTGGGACAGGTTCTGGTTTTGCTACCCATTTCAGAACTTTGACCATTTACCATCATCAATCATATGGCTAAACAGTCANACCAGCTCAGCTCCTTAAACATAGCAGGATGCTAAAGCCCATCTGGCAAGGGGATCCCTGGCTTTGGAGCAACAGGCACCCAACTACAATCTTGAGCTGAACTGCCAAAAAAAGTGAAGGCCATCACATTCTCTATGAAGTTTGGACAACTTCCTACCCATTACAATGCCTGTTTCCCACTCCTTGTTTCATGTGTTCACCTCCCTCCATGGACAGAACACAGAATGAGGCACCCAGTCATGCCTTTTGCACAGGACACCTTCTCTGCTTGTGCTTTCAAATGAATCTTAAAGCAGGTTTTG